>CANXYC012866791.1:0-10440 GCA_948193065.1 Aleurites moluccanus
AAGATTTTACAAATTTTAGAAGTGATTTGGAAAAATGGATATTTTTGGCAGAATGGGTGAGCTCACAGTTCTTATTGTGAGATTGGTTTTTGGTTTTATGTGCAAATGAACTCCAAATGGTATGAAACTTTCAAGGACTTCTTTCTACACTATTAGAAGAGGTTTGGTGGTGGTTTCAAGGATTTTGGATGAGTTTGGATGATAGGAAAATTTGGGCAGTAGCTAGGCTTGTGTGGTGAGTTTGGGTTCGATTTTAGGGAGGTAGGGTAGTTGCTGAGTTTCAATGATTATGAAATTTTATATGAGGTCTTTTGGAGTTATTCTAAGGTGGTTAAGTGTGGTGGAACACATTTTAGGTGTTGGTGAATTTTGGGCAGAAGCTTGGTGGTGCTTTAATGGAGTTTTGGGCTTGTTTAATACAAGGAAGAAGAAGAAGAAGAATATCATAAATTTTGTGCAAGGCTTAAAGAGTTTACCAAAAGGAATTCAAATAACATTCAAAGAATATATAAACTGAAATCAATTGAAGAATAATAAAAGAAAATACAGATATTGAAAATGGTGCTTGGAAATTAAAGAACAAAAGAAGTAAAATGCTTGAATTGAAAGGAAACTAAAAATGATTCTTCATTCATTCATCTTCTGCCTCTTTCCCTTACAATCACAACCTATATAGAGGCTATTACAAGTTTAGGTAGAATAAAACAAAAGGTTCTAACAGCCACATAAAGATGCCATCCGATTTTAGCAAAAACAAGACATGTTTTTACCTTGTCTTACCAAATCTGGTAAATTCAACAAAAGTAGGTCCAAATGTGACTTTCCCCTCTTTTTGCTTCAACAATTCTGAATATTGAACCCTCTCTTAAGCTTTCACATTATGGAGAGAGGCCAAAATCCATTTAATTAATTCAAGACACCAAATTGGGCTCATCTCTCTTCTTTCTTCAAGTGGGCTGAAACTCAAGTTGTGAAAGAGAGTGTTGGGCTTCTTCCTCTTGCATAATTAAATTAAACCTATAAGATAAATAAAAGGCTCCAAAATAGTATGGGCTTGGGCTGAATATTGAGAGATTGTAAAATAGCCTAAAAATTTGCATAACAAGTTTTAGTGAATAAAGTTCTCAGTATGTAGTGTAAAATTATTGAAATGATCAATGATAATTTTAGAAATTTAGTTAGAGTCAAAACGATAAATTTTTTTGGATATCATTGGTACCGATATCGCTGCCGAAAAATAGCAGTACGGTCGACAGATGAATTTTTGAAATTGAATTGAGGGTAAATAATAATTTATATTCATGTGTGAATACACTAAAAATAAATATGAGAAAACGTTTAAGAACACTGATAAAAAGAGCAATGGTAAAACCGTAAATAAAGGGTACTTTAAGTGAATAGTGAATTTCGGCAATCTGAGTTTCAGAACGACTCTGAAACTATTTTTATTAATTAATATTAATAAAAATATGATGTTTGAATATTCACTTTGAATTTCAATTCCCGACGAAATTATCAAAATAATTTACTGAGCAAAAAAGGACCAAAAGCAAAATTTGAAAAATTGGAGGACCAAAAGTGTAATTTGCCATTTTTGTCTTATTATATAAGTAAAAAATTTGAGCAAATTTTCTGCATTTCTTTCTTCTTCGCCGTAGCCTTCTTCCTTCCTTTCCAATTCAATTTTTGTTTTGATTTTGTGAAGATAAAGTGTTGGAAATCAAAAATTAAAACCATACAAACATTTAACTACCAAATTAAGCCATGGAAAATCAAGAAAAATTCAAGAATTTCAAGGAGCAAATTTCGGCCAAATGGGGAATTTTTGGTAAGTTATTTGTTTGTTGGTTTTTATGGTTTAATTAGGTTATTTTAATGATAAAAGGATTGGGTAAATGGTTTAATTGCATCAATTGATGCATTAAACAATTTTCCCTAATTTTCTAACCCTAAATTGAAGTTCTGAGTTTGGATTTTCAGTATATGGATTAGGATGTGTAAATTGGCTTTAGAATAAATTAATTGAGTATTAATTGATGTTTAATTGATGCTCGTTTTGTTGTAGAAAATTTGTTCGTAGAAAATCGCCGATTTTGGCCTAAACCGAGGATTTGAGGAATTGGGTAGCAAATCCACTGTGCTTGGTGATTTGGAGTGTTAGGTGAGTCTACTATGCACCAAATTACTTACCCTAATTGATAAACTGAAATTTGGAATCCATTTGTGCACTACCTTGGCCGAACCCTAATTTGGCATTTTTGCCTATGATTTTGCCTTATTTTTCCTTTGGTTTCCATTGCCAATTTGATGCCTTTGATGAGGATTATTGAGTTGTGGTTGTTGCCTAATAATTATTTTTCATGTGCTTGTTCATTGTTAATTGGGGAAATGTCGATATTGCACCCAATTCATGTCGAAAATTTCATAGGCCAACCATTTGAATGCTACAATCGCCAGCGACAATGGCATGCCAATTGCATCAACTTTTTGACTGAAAATGACCAAATTATATTTGTTTCCATTTTTGGTCGTTAGACCTTTGGTCATCGTTTTATTGATCATTATTGATATCTTATTGACTTTATGCTCATTAATTTGATTCTAATGAGTTATTGATACTTGTCTTGCTATCGATTCTATTGATATTGTTGATTGATTGAAATTGAGCCTATTGAGATGGAGGATGCCATTGTTGCATAATGGTATCCACTGATATGTTGTTTCTTGATATTGATCCTATTATGTCATAACAGAGCTACCGATTCGACAGGGTAGTGGGAAAATACTGTCGACCTTGTACATATTGTATTATTGGTAACTTAGTTAGGAAGGGTTATAGTCCTGGCCATAAGACCTGATCAGTCTTATGTTACTGATATTGATATACTGGAGACTTATATGTTCACATATGGTCCATACGGATTACTGGAGATTATATAATGTCATACAATCCATCCCTTTGTCTGTTTTTCCTTATTTTTACTGATCCTATAATATCTATATTGGCTTATTCTGGCACTTTCAGGCACTGTTTCTGTAAATTATTATTATCGAGCTTATTGATATTCCATACTTATTTTATTGGCGATGCAAATTAGATTCATTGAGTATCATATATACTCACCCTCTCATTGTTTGCCCTCTGCAGGTGCAGAGTAGGAGGCAGATTCTTGGTTCTTGTTTCTCCAAGGAATTCTGCAGTCTGATAAGGACAGTGTAATTAATTTAAACACTATATCTTTATATATGTATATTAGATGCTCCATGGGTATTGTATATTGGTATAGACAGATTGTTTATATAAGTGTATGAGACATTTTGAAGTATAAATGTATGAGATTATAGAAGTTATAGAATGAATGACAGAGTGACTGAAAGAATAGTGTTTATGTGAGTGAATGGTTATATATGTTGTTATTGATTGATGATGGGTTTTCGCTACAATATTAGTTATAGATATGTTTCCGCTGCAATATTGTTATAGGATTGCATAGTATGAGATTGATGTGTGTTCTACGAGTGCCGGTCGCTATTGGCATCTCTCGTGCCCTAGGACCGTCACGGTCTGGGAAACTGGGTCGTGACAGAGGTAGTATCAGAGCACTAGGCTTATAGATATCAGAGCGCTAGGTTACATATATTTGAGCTATAGGTTACGGATGAATAGTAACAAGGTTACAGAGGAAATAGTAAATAAGTACAGTATGGGTAAAGTTAAGTATACCATGGAGCATAGGAATTCCTATTATGTCTATTGATGTGTTCATCAAATGTGTATAAGCATTTTGCATTAACGTACCATAATGAGATTGTTCCTATTTTCTGTTGTCTGTAGTGACAGAAATATTCGACGACAGAGATAGGAATACCAGAAAGGCAGAGGTAGCCTCTAATGAGTCACTAGTCAGGGAAGTTTTTGTTTCTGAGGGACTGTCTAGATCCTGACGGATTACAAGGGATATAGAGAGGACTGATGACCCTTGGAGAATGGAAATGATGCAAGGAATAATGGAATTGTGACATGAATTAGCTGAATTGAGGTGGGAATGACATAATATGCCACCACCTTCAGCAGCACCAACAGTGCCTCCCCAGGTTGCATTAGCTGCTGCTCCTGATGCCCCAGCATAGCCAGCAGTGTTTCTGGGAGAGCCTGTTGTGCAGGGAGCCCGCCGAGTTATTGATGAGGGCGGAGTATTTATGTTTAACTTTTTGAAGCTAAATTTGCTAGAGTTCAGATGTGGTAGAGGCGATGAGCAGATTGATTTTATAGAGTCGATTGAGCAAGAAACCTGATTCAGTTTGAACAACTAGAGCAGGGTAACAACTTTGTTGAGGAATATAATGAGGAATTTATTAGATTGAACAAATATGCTATGCGTATTGCTCCTATTGATTCAAACTTGATTGTAAGATTCAGAAGAAGATTACATGCCTCACTTCACAATGTCTTGATTGCTACAGAGTTTACATCTCTGATTATTATCATTGATAAGGCTAATCAAATGGAGGAAAAGTATAAGTTAGAGAGAGCTAAAAGAGATCAGAAAAGAAAAGTTGGACCTAGTTCTCAAATTAGAAGAGGTGAGGCCAGCTCCCAACCGAGACAAATATAGCATATGCCTAAATTTGATCAGAGACCTTCATTAGGCAGTTAGAGGAGGAGGACTCTGAGTAGAGGTCCTCCAATGCAGTCAGTATCTGTTTATTCACAAGGATTTTCTCGACTTATTACCCAGATGCATTAGTTGACTTTGGTGCCACAAACTGTTTTGTTTGCATCACAGTTAGATAGAAAGAGATAAATTATTGAATGTGCCCTTAGAGACAACTACACTTATAGGGAAGAATGTATAAGTGAATTACTGTTATTCGAGATGTGTTATTGAGATTAATGATAATATTTTACGTGCTAATTTGATAGAGTTGCCTGTGTTGCAACTAATGTAATACTTGGTATTGAATGGTGAACTGCTCATCGAGCAGTTATTGATTGTTATGAAAAGAGAGTTAAATTCTATCCCAAGAGGCAACCAGAATTTGAGTTCCAGAATGATAAGTATGAAACTAGAATCAACTTCATTTCTGTGATTTAGGATAGAAAGATAATAAAGAAGAAATTGTACAGCGTATCTGGTATATATAGTGACTGTGTAAAAGACTTCAATAGGGATTGATCGGATACTTATGGTCCGAGAGTTCTCTAATGTATTTTCTGAGAAGTTACAAAACACTTCTCAAAGATTGATTGAATAGTTAAGAGTTAAGAAAGAAAATGTACTCAAAGACTGTTTTAGAACCCAGTATGGACACTATAAGTTTCTGGTATTGTCATTCGGGTTAATTAACATTTCAGCTACATTTATGGATTTAATGAACAGAGTGTTTAAGTTATATATTGAATAAGTTTATAGATGATATCCTTATCTATTATATGAGAGAAGAGGGACGTGTAAAGCACTAGAGGACTGTGTTATAGACATAATGAGAGCATAAATTGTATGCCAAGCTATCTACATGTCAATTTTAGCTAATTGAAATGAGTTTCCTTGGTTATATGGTACGTAAAGATAGTATCAAGGACAATTCTTAAAAGGTAAAAGTAGTAATTAATTGGCGTCGACCTATTAATGTTCTGAGATTGTAGTTTCCTTAGAATGGAAAGTTACTACAAGAGATTGTAAAAGATTTTTATAAGATTCCAACTTTAATTGATTAAATTTACCAGTAAACAAGAGAAGTATCAATGTACATATGAATGTGAGAGTATAGTTTCTAGACATTGAAGTTTTGCCTTATGAGTGGTATAGAGTTAACATTATCATCAGTGGATGATAATTTCATAGTGTACTATAATGATTTTAGAATTGAATTGAGATGTGTTATAGTGCAAAATAGAAGAGTGATTGCATGTGCTTCTTGATAGTTAGAGAACCATGGGATAAACTAACCTATACCTGATTTGAAAATAGTAGCAATAGTTTTTGCATTAAATATTTAAAGATACTGTGTGTGATGTTAAGTGTGAAATTTACATGAATCATAAGAGGCTACAACATGAGTATAGTATATTATGCAATAGAAGAATCTGAATCTTCGGCAATGAAGATGAGTTAATTATTAAAGGATAGTGATTGTGAAACCTTTTACCGTTCGAGTAAAGCTAATGTAGTGGCAGATACTATTAGTCAAAAGACTATGGGTAGTCTAGCTCACATCTCTATTATTAGAAGACCACTGATTCGTGCAATGAATGAGTTAATTGATATGGGTATAGAGTTGGATTTGGATCCCAGGATCGAAAATTGGCTCTGATAGCCCAATGTCGGGCTAAGCCATTGTAAATTGATGATATTAAAGTGACACAAGATCGGGATCCATATTTTGTGAGGTTAAAGGAAAGATGTTCAAAAGGGTAAAGCCGTAGAGTTCACAAATGAGGATGATAAATTGAAATGTGATAAATAGTTATGTGTGCCCGGTGTTAAAGGACTCCGAGATTGGATTTTAAGATAGGTCTATTATTTTCTTATAGAGTACATCCTTGAATTTTTAAGATGTACCATGATTTAAAAGATGTTATTGATGGCTTAATATGTGATTCAGTTGTGTCTATAAACTTAGCCTGTTAATAGGTTAAGATTAAACATCAGAAGCCATCGAGTTGATACAGATGATACAGTTACCTGAGTGGAAATGCACTATGAAATATTATTATTAGATTGACAAAGTCTACTCTTTTTCTTGAGGTTAAGACTAATTATTGATGCAGCTTAATATACACAGATATATGTTGATTAAATTGTAAGGCTCATGTAGTACCTTAAATGATGATATCTGATAGAGAAACACAGTTTACTTCTCGATTAAGCAGAAGTTCCAAAAAAGCTATGGATACATCATTATGATTTAGTACAGTATTCCATCCACAGACAGATGGACAATCAAATGAATGATACAAACATTAGAAAATATGTTAAGATTAAGTGTTCTGAAATTTAAAGGTTATGGCGATAAGTAATTGTCACTGATTGAATTTTCATATAACAACAATATTAGTCTTTTATAGGGATGGCTCCATATGAGACACTTCATGGTAGAAAATGCCAGTCTCTGATATGTTGGATGGAACCGGATGAGAAACAGATAGAGGTCTAGAGTTGATAAAAGAGCCAATGGAAAAGATGCAAATTATCAAAGAATGAATGAAAAACTGCTTTTAGCAGACAAAAGTGTCACGACCCAATTTTCCGGACCGCGACGGTCCTAGTACACAGAAAATGCCAATGGCGACCGGCACCTGTAGAACCCAGTACCATATACACAATCTATAAATCTCAATATATTATCCATTTATTATAATTATCATCCATTATGTTATCCTATTATTCATTCTGTTAACCTGTCAATTATTCTATCACCATTCTGCAATTGGCTGTCACAAGTATATATCATATATCATACATCATACATAATCAATATATACCATCAATATCATATATAAACAATGTTCATCTCCTAGCTACCCAATACATACCCATGGAGCAGCTAGATAATGAACACCAAAATAATATAAATACAGTAATCCGAAAATAAATACATCAGAAAGTCCATAGCAGAATCCTTAGAGAAATAAAAGACTGGATTCTGCAACCCTACTACTCTCCTGAAAGGGGTAAACAAACAAAAAGATGAGTATGGATGATACTCAGTGAATTTACATGCATTACAATGAATAATAATAGGCAATGGCATAAGTTAAAGGAAATACAGTTCATAGAATGGATATCATGGTACAGTAATGTCAAAGAAATAATCAATAGGCTCGGTTACATATGGCAAGACAGATAATGAGATGGACTGTATGAAAAGAAATCATACAGTATCCAGTCAATCAATATCACTGGACCATGTAGGTCACCAGTATCATATAAGCATAAGGCTGATAAGGCCCTATGGCCAGGACCATAACCCCTCCTAGCTAGGGTTCAATACTACAATGTGCACAAGGTTGATAGTATTTCCCCACTACCCTGTCGAATCGGTAGTTCTGCCAAACCATATCAGGATCAATAATGAGGGATACCATAAGCAACAATGGCATCCAGATAATAGTCAATCAAATAACAATCAGCTCAGTATCAATCAATTCAATATTCAATATGCTCAATGGCAATGTCATATAAAATGTACAATCATTAATGATAAGTATGGCAACAAGTAAAGGTATGAAACAAAGGTTGGTTCGGTGGCCAAAATTGGTAGGTTAATTAGCATGCCAATGTCACTGGCGACAATGGCATTCAATTGGTAGGCCTATAGCATGCAAACCAATAGGCCAATGGCAATTGAACTAGGCATTTTGTCGAACACTTGGTGGGCACACAATGGCAAGCCAATAGGTTAGGTTTTGGTGCAAAATTGACTTGCCCATTCAAACCAACAACAAAGTACATTGTCACACAAAGCAAAGGTATCATTAAACAAGATTAAATGACACTTAAATATGATCAAAATGGCAAGGAAAATCAAATAAAAACCAAACAAAAATAAAGGCATTTTAGGTCAAATGTGGTTCGGCCGCAAGTGGGGTTTTGGGGCATTGTTCCAGTTCATAATTCAATCAATTATACAAGTAATTTGATGCAATGTAATACTTAATGATCCAATTAGCCAATGTACACTCAATGGCCACCAATTCCACCGAAATCCCTAAATTTGGCTACTTTGAAAATCACCTTTCATAATTCTCCAATTCTACATCAAATTAACCATCAATTAGTTGTTCATTCATCTCCAATTAATCATTTCTAACATCAATTATCAATTCCTAACACTAATTCAACATATCATCCTTTACAACTTCAATTTATCAACACAAATTAGAAATTCCATCAAATTAGCAACAATCAAAGCAATTAAACATATTACCCATTCAATTCAACCTAAATAAACACTAAATCATTAATCAAACTTAACAAAACAACAACTTTACCTCTAAGCTCCAAGTTGGCCGAAACCTTTGTGATGTTCCTCCTCCAATTCCTTTGCTCCTCACTTCAATCTAAGGATAGAATTAGCTTTAACTACCTTGATTTGTTATATTTCCATCAAAATCCTAAAGAAATCTATAAGAAATATGAAAAGATGAAGATGGGAGAAGAAAAAAATGGAGCACGACAATGGAAGATGGAGAAATGGAGAAGAAGAAACCAAAAATGTGAAGGCCAATATAAGACAAAATCATTTGTAGACTTACAACTAAACCCTCCAAGTTTCAACCTTCACACTTTTTTAAACTTTCTGAAATTTATTCTGATAATTCTGTCAGGATTCTGAATTCAAAGTGGGGAACATATAGGCTTATTTTAATTTATCCTTATTTATAAAAATAATTCTGGAGTCATTCTGTAACTCTGACCGACCACTTTCCATTATTCACCTTAAATTTCTCTTTATTTACCAAAATGCCATTACTTACTTTTTTAGTGTTCCTAAATGATTTTCACTTCTTTCTTTTTACCAAAATTAGACATAAATTATGGTCATCTTTTACCCCAAGTTAACTTCAGAAATTTTTCTGTTGACCGGACTGCTCATTTTTCGGCAGTGTTCCCAACACCGCCAGTTTCTGGAAAAGTTTCAAATTTGCTTTCTAACTGTGTCTTTAAAATTATTTCCCACCATTTCAAGACTAAAGGACCACATACTAAGAATAAATTCATGCATGACAGGTTATGGCTTTCTAGGGTATTACATTCTATCCCCCTACAAATAAATTCGTCCTCGAATTTAAATAGAATATATACTTCACTGCTGAAACAGGGATGGATATTTGCTCCGCATCTCCTGCTCGCTCTCCCATGTACACTCCTCCATCGTCTGGTTTTTCTGTAGCACTTTAACCATAGGGATCTCTTTGTTCTGAAGCTTCTTGACCTGCCTGTCAATAATCTCCATAGGTAGCTCCTCGTACGACAAATCCTCACTGAGATCCACATCCTGTATCTCCAAAATGTGCGATGGATCCGATACATATCTCTGCAGCATCAATATAAGGAAGACTGGATGTACGTGGCTCATACTGGGTGGAAGAGCCAATCTATAGGCCACACTGCCAATCCGCTTAAGTATCTCAAATGGGCCTATAAATCGTGGTGATAACTTGCCCCTCTTCCCAAATCTCATAACTTCCCTCATCGGTGAGATCTTTAGGAAGACATGATCACCAACTGAAAACTATACATCCTTCCTCTTCGGATAAGCATAACTCTTCTGCCTACTGAAGGAGTCCTCATCCACTCTCTGATCATAAGAACCTTCTCCATAGTCTCTCTGATAAGCTCTGGTCCCTCTAGCTGCTTCTCTCCCGACTCCACCCAACACACTGGAGATCTGCACTTCCTACCATATAGTGCTTCAAATGGAGCCATACCAATC
>CANXYC012867766.1:0-48434 GCA_948193065.1 Aleurites moluccanus
CTAATTTGAAAGAATAAATTTTCAATTAAAACTTATTTACTGTGCAATATTATTAGTGATTTCATGTTTTTCTTCCTCTATACTGCAAGAATTATGACTGGTGCATTCTACCAAAATATGATTTCCTTTCTTACAAACTGATAAAATAGTTTCCTTTCCAATAGCCTTTAGAATAAAGTCGCTTACCCGCTGAACTTGCAGACTTGCAGTAGCTTTTGCATGCAGAAACCATTAATTTACAGAAAGTTATTTTGAATTCCAAGAGAGTATTATAGAGACGAGATGGAATTTCATTTCAACATGCTGATATTTTTCCACCCGCCTGCATATACTTTGTTGAATTAAGTTCAACAAGACTCAGTTAGCACACATTTGAACTCAAGAAAGCATGTCCTCGACAATTCATAGCAATACGCAAATGAACATATCATTCATTGCCACTTTGTCAAATAAGATTTACAAGCCTATGAAACAAAAGAAAGACAATCAAGCAAGATAATCTAGTGGCATTAAAAGAGTAACACCAAGGTACATATTTAACAAGGAGCAGGGAACAAAGAAATATCGTGCAAGAAAATTAGGCAAGATCTGAGTTCCGAGTAAGATGATCAACGCTCATCCGTCTAAGTGATCTAACCATATGCTCATCAGAAATGCGTAGTTGAGTCATTCTGTTTTGCATACTTTGTAATGAAGCAGCATCAATAGCTTCAGATATTATAACATACTGCTGGGGATCTTCAGTAAAATTAACAAGAGCCTCGGCAGCATTATCCTTCAGCTCCTCTAACTCATTATTCAACAATTCAATTAGAATTGGAACTGCCCCTGCATCAGCAAGTGCTGCTCGATCAGCTTCATTATAACTCAACTGAGCAATAGCCCCAGATACCTTTTCCCTAACTTCACCAGTCCCATCCCTCAAAAGGTCAACCAAAACTGGGATTGCACCTGAGTTTCTAACAATTGAAACTGAGTGTTTGTAACCTGATAGATCCCAGAAAACATCAGAAGCTGCTACTTTTGCTTCATCATCGCCCTCTCTTAATATTCTCACCAAGTGTTCAGCAATATCAACTGCATTCTCTTCAGCAACAGCTAGTATACAAAATGCATCCTCTGCAATCTCCTTGCCAATAGGGTCAGGTCCTTGAAGAAGCTCAGCAAATAGAGGTATAGCCCCAGCTTCAGCAGCAGGTCTAATGAAATCTATATGAGCTGAAATCACACCTAGAGAATTACCCGCAACAAGTCTTGTTATCCCATCTCCATCTCGAAGCAACTCAATAAGCACTGATATTGCTCCCAATTCAACAAGCATAGATCTCGCACGCCTTGTAACACCAAGTAATCCTATTGCTTGACAAGCCTTTTCTCTTGATATCATGCCACCTATTCTAACTGCCTCGACAAGAAATCTAAGCCCTCCTAATCTAATCAGCACTCTCCTAACTTCTCTCAACAATGTCAATGCACTAAAAATCTCCAACAAGTAAACCCTGTTTCCATCCCTAGAAGAATTTAGCATATCGATAATGATCTCCAACCCACCATTTCTAGCTACAATCATACGATTTACATTACCAAAATTAACAAGACACCAAAGACATTTTATCAAAATTCTTCGAAAACTATTAGTAGATTGAGGCAACAAGCTTAATATAGAATTTGTAGCACCAGATTGACCTATCTTTGATGCCAAGACACCATCACCTTGACAAGAAATGCATTTCAAACAATACACAGATGCTTCTTGAATGGACTGAATTGAATTGTTCGAATTATCGGTAGTGAGAATAACCTTAGCAAGAATTGGTATAGTTTGAGCTAATACATGTTCTGGTGCATATTTTGAGAGATGAGCTAACTTAATTGTAGCTTTTACTTGCACAGTCTGAGTCCCTGAGGCCATAAAACTTTCGTAACGATAAAATGCCTCTTCCCAATTTATATTTTCTTGAATGTTACCCTCATTTGAACAATCCATCATAGAGAATTCAAGAAAAACAGGAAAAGAAACAAAAAGAACACTGTGTACATGCAAGAATTCTAATGGGTTTATTTCATATATACAAATACTAATTGAACAACATAAAAGAAAGCAGAGATGAATTTGAATATGTACATATATATAATGAGTCAAGGAAAGAACGAAAAAAAATGGAAGAAAAGAAAGAAAATTGAAAAATACCCTTTTCAGATAAGCTGATGAATTGTGCAGATAAACTGGAAATGGAAATTTTAACAGATGGAATTCGAAGAGGAATTGATTTCTCTTCAAGCTATAGATACGAAGAGAGAGATGGTAAGAAGGAAGCAGAAAGAGGGCACATTCTGAAATCGTCTAGATTGTCACGTGACTATAATGTGCATGGTTTTAAGGCAATGTGAAAATAAAATAAATAATAATTCACAACGGCCAATTTTTAACTCAAATTAGCGTAATTTATTATTAAAAAACATTTTAATTAATTTTCATGTTTAATAAAAAATAAAAATATATAATACTATTGTAAACAAAAAATATATAAATATAAAATTATTATATATTATATATCTATATTTTTATATTTATATACTAATATAAAAATTCAAATTATCAATCATAATATATTTAATGAAAGAAAAAAATTAATATGATAAAATAATTATATTATAATATATTAAAAGTATTATATCTTACTTATTTTTTATTTTTTTATATTGTTGTTTTTTTCTTCACTTAATTTGTTAAATAAGATTATTATATAAGAAAAAAAAAAAGAATACCTAATATTTATATCTAATTATTTTTTAAATATTTACAATTTTATGAAAATTTTAAAAAATTATAATAAAAATAAATCAAATGATGAAAGTTCCAAAACTTTATTATGTTCTAGCTTTTTTATATATATATGTTCAATTAAAAATTTTAACCTGCACAAAATAAAAAAAAAAAAAAAGAAATCAAAGTTACATAATATAAACATCACATAAGTTTTTTTTTGTTATTAATTATATTATTTAAGGTATTGAATTTTGATTTGTAATAATTTTTCTTTATAATATAAATCTGAATTTTAAATCTCAAATTTATAAGTGTTTTCTCATTATAATCGTGAATTTATTATTTGATCAATCAAGCCTTGACTTTCATTTTATTTTTTAATTATAAAATTAAACTTTAATTCTAACATCAATTAACAAAAGATTTTAATTGAAAAAAAATCTATAAATTGAAAAAAAAAATTATCAAATTGTCTTATCTATGCTTCTCTCTCTATCATGACTTGCATATTAAAATAAAAAATCTTTATTTTATCAAAAGTTACATGACAAAAACACATATAATTTTAATTAATCATTACAAAAATTAATTGTAATTAATATCATTAAGATTATTGGTCAATTGGACCTATTTGCTGTGTTAAAATAAAAATTCAAACACATCAACTATTAAAATTACATCACTCTATGGAATTACAAATATAAAATGGAAAAACTCGGATCAAATTCAACTCCCAACTCTTTCGAACTCCATGTTGACTAACATACCTTTGATTTATATCAAATAATTTTTTTTATTTTTTTTTAGTATATTAATGTCAATTGAAGCTCCACTTTCTGCCTTGGAAATAACTTTAGTGCAACTGAACCGTAGCTCACTGGAATAATATCATACTAAAGTATCCTATCAGCCAACACCACAACAATCCAAACTCCAGGGTTCACAGAAAAGCGTAGACAACTTTATAAAATTAAAAAAGCGAGCCATAAAATTTCTCAAAAAGTTATAAAAATGGCTGCCTACGAGCAGTTGAGCGCACACAATACTAAAACGGGATGTGTAACTAGTTTTTGATCATTACAGAACCTCATGAAAATTAATAATAACGATAAACAAACAGTAACAGGGAAGATAATCATTCAGATATCAGATGTTGGAAAATAAACTCTCATGAAGCAAAAGAACATAAATATGCAGTCACATTCCACAAAATACAAACAAGCATATAGCTTTTTCTCGTATAATTGTTGCTGTAAACAAGCAATGAGCAAAAGCGCAACAATTTTGTAAACAATGCATAACTCCAAGCCAGGCAAACAAATGCCTGATAGAAGTTTGAAATTTTAGCTTCAAGGGGGAAAATGGAGAATATAGCACAAACTATAAAAATTGCTGATAATCATTGAGCTATCAGATACAAAAATTTGATCTGGTTTGCTTTTCCAGGTGAACTGCAGCACCATACTAATTGCTAAAGTACATCTCACTAATTATTAAATCGATCCTGTAATGCGCTAAACAAATTGTTGTTTCAGAACATATCTGGTGAATGATGATTAGTTCAACTCAACCACCTAAAATTTTGAAGGCAACACATGACCAGTTCAGATTATTTGTGATATCGATCACTCTACAAATGGGGGCAAAGACGAGCCAATGATAAAATCCTGCAAAGTGAAAAATGCCAAAACTAGAAAAATATCAACACAACAATTTCCTGATCACAACTAAAATTAGCAACTCATGGAAGACAGCTAATTCTACCAATGAAGAACTCTGGAAACAGCATATGACGTGGAAGACCAAAATCACAGTTACATGTTTTAAGCCTTTAATATAATGGTGAACAAATAGGGCTGGAATTGCTGGAAAAGATTACAATGGACTAGATTCCTGCCATCTTACACATAAGATCTAGCCATTTCCATGATAATTACACTGGAAATGGAGTCACTGACAAAATTGAAATGAAATAATATGAAGCAAAAACCACTTGCTTCCAGAAAGAGAAAAGAATGGAAAAGCACAAGGCTGAGAAACCATTTTCCGTTCAAAAATTTTTAAATCCATAATTAAGTCTACAATTTTTTCCAAGTAAAAAGTAACTAGTGATAGGAGCTTCAGTATAACGCTTGCATATAAAGAACAATGCAGAGCTTAATACTTTTTGTACTTGAGAAATTGCCCGACTTTCCCCCCACCCACACACTGACAAATTTAAGTTAAAAAGGGATTATACATAATAGAAAGAACATTAAAAGCAAAGTGTGCAAGGATAAGGGTACCATTAGGGCCGTGTTTAACATTAGAACACATATGCAACTGCTACTCTTTCAGGCATTTTCTTAATCTAAATAAATAATCCATAAATTATATCAAGACTTCAGTAAAAGTCATATCACTGTGAAATGGTATAAATGAGAATACCTGTCAGTTACGCATTCTGTTGGACTTGTCGATGGATTTGCAGCATCCAATCAGCATAACCATTTGTACCCCCTATCTGATCCTCAAGAAGGTTTGTGAGGAGAAGGAAGCCTTCTCTGGGCTGTTCACCTTGCCTTACAAGATGGCACAGTTGATAATATGAACTATCACTCTCCCTTAATTTCTTAAGTATCTCCATTAACTTTCTTGACATTTCAGTATCACGCTCACTAAGTGTAACCTGATTAATTCAGCCCCATAGGAAAATTACAGATTTACAACAAAGCAGCAAGGAAAGCAAAGGTCAACTGCTAGAGTAAAACAGTAAAATTATTCTGTAAGGAGCATCCATGCAAGGGGATCTCACTCAAAATGTGAAAATAAAATCCCTGGTTACCAAGAAAATGAAATTTAATTGAACTCCATTCATTACAAGTGAAAAGAAAACTACCACCAGCAGTTGAAAAGAATTACATTTTTTTTTGGTAAATTACTATTTCGTCCCTAAGATTTGACCTAATTAACTAAATTCTCCATGCTTTTTGAGAAACTAACTACATCATCCCTCTATTTTCATTCCACCAACAAATTAGTCCTTCCATCTAACAGTTAAAAATCTATAAAAAGACAAATGCCCCTCATTTAACCTTAAATTTTTTATCTCAGCCAAAAACAAATCTGTGGATCCAAATATAGTCCTCTAAATTGTACAAGGTAAAATTTCTCATCTCAAATTTCAAAGAATTATATACAGAAAATAAATAAATAAATAAAATTAACATAAATAAAAAATATATATAAACAAATCATCAATATTACCTTGAACAAATCATCGAGTCAAGGCCATCCATGTATAATACAAATTGAAATGGTTAAAGTAACAAAAACAGAGGCATTTCCAAAGTCGTCGTTTTCAAGTAAATGTGCAAATGTGTCAGTGAATATATTCAGGCTTTCTTGCATTGTTGATTAAACTTCTAAATATTCAATTTTCAAGCTTTTCATCATTTTCAATTCTTGAAAACTAGGAGAGAAACACAAGAAATGAAGAGCAAACTCGGTGTCTATCTGGGATTTCCCTCACTGATAGACCCAAATGGCAACAGTTTCTCATTTGCTCTTCTGGCTTCTTCTGTGGATACCTTGTTAATGGCATCTGCAAGGTAATTGCTCTGTTTTTCCACTTTTATTATTTTACATTGGTTTACGTTCTGCTTAGTTTGTGGGAAAGTTAGGCCTTGTTTCGTTGTGGAAAACATTTTCCACTTTAATTTTTCAGTTTTCTTCTCTGTTTCCTTGATTTCTAGTTTTCCATTTTCTAAATGGAAAACTGCAAAATAGAAAAATATGATGCCTAAATTGAGATATACAACCTGTTAACTGTAATATTATTAGTTCAAGAGCCTAACTAAGACTATGGACCAAAAGACTTGCTATTACTTATTTTCGTTTTTATGTTCAGATATATATTCGGTTATTTTTCCACAAGTAAAACCAATATCCTCACTCCACAGTATTTTAATTAACGGATCAAAAATCTCTATAAAGTCGACTAAATTAATTAATTCTGTTTCTAAAGTCTCAGATAAATAATTTTCTATATTTTACAATACCAACAAGAGTTGTTTATGACTTTGAAGAAGAAAGAGAGAGAGAGCGAGGTGGTAATTTTATAGCTACATTCATTGTTTTGGTTGTCTCTCTTTCTCTCGAAATCATCTCCAGAGATCATCACACCACTTTCATCCACAAATCAACTTCTCAGTTCCAGATTCTTTCTATCAAGGTATTTACGTACATATGTTAAGCGTTCATGTAGTTCTAATACATCTTTAATTTTCTTTATGTTAATTTTTTTTTTTTAATCAAGCTGAAATTCAAACTCATAATTTTAGAGTTGTTAAAAATATTTCAGAGTTGCATACATTGATTTTTTTTATATTAAAAATTAATATAGTAAACTTTTCCAGTTATAATAATATAAGAAATAGGTTTTAGAAAAATAAATTTAAAAAAAAAAAACAGAATGTACAAGTTTCGAAGGTTAAAAAAAAAAGAGTACAGAAAACCGCATGTTTTCCAATGAAAACTACTAAAAAGAGTTTTCTACTATTAGTTATTAACTACAAAATTCAGAAAACTATTTTCTAGTTCTTTGTTTGGAAAATAATTCTAACTAAACACCAAATTTTGTTCTCCTATTTTCTTGGAATTATTTTCTGGAAAACAGGCATTGTTTTCCACAACTAAACAAGGCTTTAAAATTTCTATCTTTTTGCATTTGGCTTCAGTTAAAACTATTATGTTCAGGTGGGGTTGGGCTTTAAAGTATTGGGAAATGAATTGAGATTGGAAATTTCAAAACATGATTCTTATAATCAGGGGTGGACGCAGGATTTTTTAGAAGACGAGGCACCCTTCACATTTAGGGAAAGACGCAAAAATTTTAGAAAGAAACACAATAAATTAAAGATTAAAAAATTAATTTTTTAAAATAAAAGAATTATTTTATTAATTTTAATAAATCTTAGGGATTGAATAGTTATTTATCTTAAAAAAATTTTAAAATTAAAGGGTCATAAAAGAAAAAATGAAAGAATATATAATTAAATAATAATTTATTAGAGACTAAAAAATTAATTTTTCAAAATAAAAAGATCATTTTATTAATTTTACAAATTATAGAGACTAATAGTAATTTTATATTAAAAAAAAAATTAAAATTAAGGGGAGGCATCTTTTTCCTTGCTTTAGATCCGCCTATGCTTATAATCATATTTCTAGAAATTTCTAGTATCATTGGATTTTCTCAAGCCACCACCACCACTAGAACAACACTAGCTATTGGAGGTTGGGCTTCACTTGTGAAGACCTTCGAGAGGCTTGGCCCGTCGCTAGTTGTGACGATTAGCATGCCTAGGTTTGGTTTGGAAAATTATTGTTGTTGCTGAGCTATAGGAGAGATTGAGAGTGAAAAGAAAGATGATGTCATATGCAATGTGATTGTAGGGATTAAGAGTGAAGAGGGTATTTTCGGTATAAAAATACATTACGATACAACAAAATATTATTTCCAGTGTTGACTTACGAAAAAAACAAAGATAATTGCACGGAAGGACTAAGTGCACTGACGAAGTAAAAATAGAGGGATGAAAGTTTTACTATTATGTCAAACCTCAGAGACCAAATAGTAATTTGATTTTTTTTTTTTTGTGTGTGTTTAGATCACAAGTTATAGTTATATACAACATCAAGAATGATTTGAATTTGGAACTTTTCTCTACATTTCAATTATCAAAAAGTTAGAAATAAACATCATCTTCAACGCCTAGCTCAATTTTGACAATTGGCTCAACAAGAAACATAAGTTTTAGACATCAATGCCTAGAGATTCATTAAAATTAAGGTCAAGTGTGAAAAATAAGACCAAGAATGGTCTCTTTACACTAGATATGATTCATCTGAACCCTAAAGTTTTCATTTGGTTGGAGGTAGAGTGAATAGGAGAGGAAATGGCAAATGGTCAAGCATTATCCCTTCTAAGGATGTTTAACAAGGATGAAAAGAAAGGTAAAGGGGAATCAAATATGCCCTCAAGATCCATACTTTTTCCTTACTGGTGGATAAAGAATATTAATGATCTATCTTATGCTTTCCTCTTAAGCATGAATATTATTTTCCTTTCTGTTCCTTTCACTATGAATAAAATAAATTATTTGCGGTTTTCCTTTTCTTTCTTATCTGCTTATTGAAGATTAAATAACATTCCACCCAAACTCTAAAGCATGTTTTAAATGATTGCAAAGTATAAAGCATGTGTTGTTCCAATAAAACCCAATTGCACACCTTTGATAACTCTGCCGCAGCATCTGGCCCAAGTAGACTCATAGCTATATCAGGTGAAAGCATTCTACCAAACCATAAAACAAAGCGAAAACCATCATCATATATATAAAGGCCTCTAGAATCTAAGCTCTCTATTGTCAGTGGTAACATCCTCAAGATGTTCTTGAACTCATTGGCTTGGGCAAAAGGCTGCATACATGAGATTGAGATGCATCATTAATCTCATAGAGTATACACCATCTCTGTGGGATGGAGGAAATTTTTTACCTTTAAAAGATGATCATCAACACGAATCAAGGTAGGATATAAAAGTTTCAACAATTTCTTAACAGGTAATGCCATCATCGTGAATCCCACAGCACAGCGTTCATCAAGCTGAACATCAGCATACCCTCCTCGGAGAGGTGTTGACTTACAAAGTGCTAATCCATACAAAGGCAAGAACTTTAGCGACTCTGGATATATCATCCGGCCTCCTAGACGATGCTGCACAGCATGGAGATTTCGGTATTCTCTTAAAGCTTTCACAATCCGTTGCTGTACAGCATTTCGTGCATCTTCTAGCTTATGGGACAACGTTTTTTCAATTGCTGCAAATTATTTCAGTTAATTAGAAAAACCATGATATTTGTATCAAGATTATAATCCAGAGTTAGAACTAGAATGGGGTCCAGTTAGACATACCTAACCTACTAAACAAAGAAACAATAGCACCAGTGTCAGCCTGGCGGTACATCTCCCGCAAATCTGAAACCACTGGAGCCGCTGCTGTATGTACTCTGATACGCCTCTCTCCACAAGATGCAGTGTATCTTTTGATGGTTAAGAAATTTTAAAATCACACTTGTTCTTTGACAAATAAGAAAATGCGTGCCAATTTAGACTAACAAAACAACCATCCAAGTGAAACAGACAGAACTATTATAAAGCCAAGATGGCAACTAGGGGGAAGTATTGTTTCCTTTTCATAGACTTTCAAATACAAAATATAGAATGGAACCCATGAATGATTCAGATTATTGTTATAGTCCAACAGGCATCTTGTTTCTCAATTTTCTGACCAACTTGAAAGTAAAAAACAAATGACTCGGAAATGCTTAGGGTAGTTGATTTAAATTATTACCAATACATGAGAAATTTTTTTTTTTTTCATTGAGTTCTTCAAACTGACAACTAATAGAAGCACATTATATACAATTGAGCATGTGACTCGGATGTAAAAAATTTTGTTATATATTTCACTCAAAGGATACAGCAAAGCAACTTGGAAATATACTGTCTGACTTGTCAACAATGTCTCTTCCAGTGATAACTGCATTGCATATGCTTTATCACAATCAACAGCAGGAAGCGCTAATAAATCTGTGGACCTTAGCATAAAGTTCCCATGATAAGTTGTAAACCGAATCCCTGGAAACACAGAATAAGAAGGGGGAGAATCAGTTACCTATGAAGATTGAAAAAAGAGGAAGAAATACAAGAAGGAACATGTATCCGTTTAAGATGCAGAACAACAGTACATGGACAAACCTTTTCCGCATCTTATGCGCATGACAGCTTCCCAGGCAGTTTCCCTTGTGAGATCCCTGGTTAACTCATGTCTCAACTTATCTCCATGATTGACTGATTGGAAACTTGGATAATAATAAACCTGTCCTCCAGTATATTTAGCCAGAGTACCTACAAAGAGATATAGTAACTAATTTATACCAATTATTATACTTCATGTTCATAAAAGTTTTGTAATGTTGTCATTCCCAAATAAACAAATAATTGAGAACACAAAGACCTGAAGAAGAAACCATTAAGAACATGCATCTCCATCTCCGCACACTTTCATTACATATCACTAAACATTTGTAGCATCCTTAAACATAGGTGTAAGACTCAATGACTCATCAAATAAAGGAAAATCAAAAAGCCCCTCTCCATTCTTAAAAAAAAATCAGTTTAATATTCCAAAAGTGGGGTCAGAAAACACAGAAAAAAAAAGACCAAGCTAACAAAAAAATAAAATAGAGGACTCATTCAGGGTGCACGAATCATACTGCCCAAGTCTCCTCGCACGCCTCATTCACCAAATATAAATGCCAAAGAACATATCTTAAAATTGTCTACAGAAAATATGTGTGGAGAATTAGAATTCACACGTAAGTTTGGTTTCTGGTCACATTAAAGCAACAAGTTGCAAGTTAAGATAAATATCATACCAATGAAGAAACATGGTTCAAGTGAAAGTACTACCATACCTATAGAAGCTATATCAGTGTACTTGTCACTAAACACATACACATTAACTCCTATCTGGTACTTGGTAAAATCAGCAGCCATTTGCTTATAGAATGGATCCTCTGACACTCTCAGAGTATGTTCTTTATCCGTTCCATAAACACGAAGATCATCCCCACGCAACTTTAAGCGGCCAACACCAAGAGACGGCATAGTATTCTGGAAAATCAGTAATTTTCCACCAAGTTGGCTCTGGGAAGGGAAGGAGAGAGAGGAGTTAGTACAAAGGATATGGATAAGCAAACTACTAAAGAAAAGAATGGCAACAACAACTACAAATATTCTCAAAAGGCAAAAATAAAGCTAGAAATAAATATACAAATATCTTACAAAAAAAGACTAAAGTAGAACATCTAAAAGCCACTTTCCAACCAGTTCATAACCAATGCTTAGCGCAGCTGTAGCCACAGTTGTATCTAAGAAACCCACGAAGATAATTTTAATACACACTCATTTGGATTATTGCCATCCTTACCAACTTGTTTCTTGCTCCTCGTTTAAGCAAATATTTTACTTGAAAAAATATTTAACTTTGTTGGGAAAAAAAATTATAAGAGTTCAATAATCATCTAGTTATTATTCTTTCTCCCTTCATCCTATGTTGTAACTAACTGGTACATAAATATTCCAGTGGATTTTTGGATAAGACACTATATGTAGTGGAATATTTGATATTAAAAAAAAAAATAAATAAATATATAAAGTGGTAGTGTAGGGAAGCAATAAAAAAATCCACCAACACACCATAACCATGTATGCTGCTTTTAAAGCTGGACCAAAAGCAGATTCCACATTCATGTTGTCCTGAAACATGGATGGTAAACTATCTAGAAATGCTTCCACAACGCTTCTTGACTCGGACAAATTAACAAGGAGATCATCTGGCAATGGGACAAATATGTCATCCAAATCTGAAACCACCATCATCTGAGGCTGCGTCAATGAAGACTGCACCACAAGAAGAAAAAGAAAACCACAACTGATTCAGCTAAACTATACAATAAAATGGGGGAATAATACAAGAAGCATCTTAGAGAACAAGCTTCCATTTAAACACACTACTTGCCTTCATGTTGTAAAAATGTATTGTGCTGTCATACGTGATAAACCCAATCTGAGTTCTGGGGAAGCCAGGTAACTCATCTAAACAAGACTTTAGAGTTTGGGCAACAACCTACAAGCAGAACTCCAAGGTCAATAAGAGTTATAACTGAAGTTGTGCACACATATATACTGCCCTTGTTATAACTCAAGCAGGAATTACATTAAAATTAACCCACCAAAGGAAGAAATTGAGAGTTTAAGAGCAAGCAATTCCTTCTGATTTACAAGAATCCATAAAGGAATATTGGGGGTTGGGGGGGTGGGGGGGAGTTATCAAGAAACTATCCTAAATTGATGCCACTTTTAATTTAATATCGCTGTAGCAATCCTTTCATTTCTTTTCACCCTTCCCTTTGCTGGCATTGATCACACCTAGAACTTTCCCCAAAACTGTGTGCGCACTTAAGCCAAGACCTAAGGACAATATTTGTGAATATCATTTTGCATACGCCCACTAGCAAATTAAACCTTGCAACAAGAATGTAACCAGCACTATATCCTTGAAACCACAAAACCAAAGATATGTAATTGCAGCTTTCACAGTTAACTGATGTAGAAGAGCTGCCAACTGTACAAATAATACCCTTACTTCACATGAGCATGCAAGAATCATAAATCAGAAACAACAGCCTCGCATTTCTGGTTGAATTTAAGCTAAGTTTCTGGGAATATACACTTCAGTTAAAAGGTTAGATGATTTAGGGCAGATTACACCTTAGCTGAAAGAACTTACCTCAATCATGCCACTTCTAACTGCAGATATAGAAACATCAATGAGAAAGAAATACAATGGTGGCATTGGAGGCCGCACCATATACTCAGTTGGAGCAACAAACTCTATACTGCCCTTCATAAGTTCAGGTCGCTGATCCAAATCAACTCTTCTGCCAATGGCATCTAAATGGGCAAAATACTCACCAGGAACTGAAAATGATTGTTAAATTTTTATCAGCAACCATGCACGTAAATAAACAAAGATACTACAAATTTAACAACCATAAAGAGTAAAATACGAAAAGAAACATTCTCATGCCTAGAAAGAAGGAAAATATAACTATTAAAAAACCTACAAAGACAAGATAAATAAAACCCAATAAAGTGCAGTTAAATAACTAATGAAGTGGAAAAAACAAACAAGAAGATAAGTAATCCACCAATATTTTTTTTTAACAGTCCCACATGTAACTATAGTGCCTCTTAACACTTTGGGAGCAAAACAAGGATGGAAAGAAATTAGAGGACCAGAAAAAGAGTAAAGGCAAGAGGGAGAGAAATGAATTTCAATCTCTCATTGGGATATGAGGGGAAAAAAGTGGAGAAATTTTTTTTTTTTACTAAAACTGAAATTAATAAATTCCTTCATGTTTAGAAAAGAGGAAGAAAGAAAGAATTGTTGTAGGGATAAAATGTTACTTTAAAAGATTGTCCACCCACTTCTTTGAATTCCCTGTGGACACTGCATTCAATATTCCATGCTTATTTTCCTCTCCATTTTCCCTCTTCCGACCAACTAAAAGGAAAATATCTCACTATGTTCTTTCCTATATTGATACTTCAAAGCTTTGTACCAAGGTGGGCTCAAGAAATGCCATTCCATCTCTTTCCTTCCCCCAACTTCACACTTCCAAGCATAGTGTAAAGGTAAGAAACAGATCGCATCAAATAAAGTAGTAAAGAACCCAAGTAAAAATAGTCCCATATTAAGAAATTGAATTGTACAGCACATATCAAGCATCAGTGTCAAGAACCTATAGCATTTTACTTGCATAAGATTGAAAGTGTGTACACAACAAACCACACCCTAAACGTCATCCTACAGAAAGATATTAGATGTAGGTAAAGCCAATAAGCTTGAAGGATAGTCAGCTCCAAGAGCAACTTGCTATGATTAATGACTATGTGAACTGAACATAAAGTGCAGCTCCCTCTTTCACAATTTACAGCCATGATGTATTGAGCAAAGTCAAAAAAACCTTCAACAGCAGATTCAAAAGGCATCAAACTGTAAGAAGTAGAACTACGTAATTAACTATAGTTAATATGCACAAGTAGGATTTCACCAGATATGCAAGACTCCTAACTGCAAACATATGTTCTTTGTGACCCCTAAAACTATCAAATGGCTTCTCAATCTACATTTATCATAAATATTCTAGATTTACCATCATTAAGCAGAGAACAGATGTTGCAACGCCACTTCCTTCCAGCATCCGTAAAGGTTACATATGGATTCACATATGTGCGACATCTTCTACAACGAACGATACCAGTTGAAACAAAATTAAGTATCGGCACCTCCTCCTGAGTAGAGAAGAAGAACAATAAATAATGAAGATTAAAAGAATTCTCAAATAAATACAGAATGTACAGATGCTAAATTGAATTTGATAGCAAAGACACTAACCCCATCTGGGGCTTCAGCAAGAGGACAAACAACTGCTCCAAGAGGTAAATGCCACCTTGATAACAGAGACTGAGAATTGGGTATAGCACTAGTGGTAAGTCGTAGATATCTAGGATCACAATTCATAGAGTATGTATCAGCCAATGGAGTTGGCTCCACATCACCATCCAACGGCCTTGGCAATGCTTTCGGATCAAGTCCTGGATCAATTGATCCAGGAATAGACCCAATAGATAGTGAACTGAAATCTTCTGACAAGGCTTGGATGCCACCCATGGGAGGCATGGAGCCTGGATATTGGATTTGGTCCCTTGAGTGCATGGCAAAAGGTGCTGCTACAGGTGGGTGTTGAGCAAAACCTCCTTGGTTAGAAGGAAAAGTGGGAGATGATGTTGGCGCAGGAGACGCATAACTTCCTTGTTGAACTTGAAAAGGAGACTGTATAGGGGAGGCTTGTGAAATTGCAGGCGACTGCTTTATATATCCAGGTAAAGGTGACTGCAAAGTGGGTCTGGCAGAAGGATAAGATGAATCAGCTGGAGGAAATGAGGACTGAAAATTGGGCCTGGGAGCAAAAAATGATGAATCTGATGAAGGTTGAGGAACATTCACATTTGAATGCGGAGATCCTATTGGTACTGAAGGCATCTGTGGCTGTGGGCGAAATGAAGATTGAGATAATACTTGACCAGTAGGAGGTTGAAAAGGAGGTTGCCCAACAGGAGGAGCCCCTGCAGGTGGAGCTTGAGGAGTAGAAGGAAATTGTGGAGTTGAGAAGCGCTGAAAGGGCCCACCAGTGGAGGGCACATATGATGCTGGAGGAGCAGGTCTAAAGCCAGTAGCAGGTGATCCGCCTGCAGGCCCAGATGGCATAGCAGGTATTGTAGTTTGAGGAACTGCTGGAGGTGTAGCTCTAAAGCCAGGAGCCTCTGATCCAACCACATGGCCAGATGATGAAAAAGGTGCCATAGTTGGAGCGGCAGCACCAAATGGTGGTGCAGGGGAAGGTGTCATAGGAAAATTTGGACGACCAGGATTTTCAGTCCCCATGGCTTTCAGCAAAACAACTTCGTTTATGATGTATTATTATGCTTCCATAACCTGCCAGAGCAAGCAATAAAAAAATAGAAATAAATCAAAAATGGGAATTAATAGAATATGATAACAGTGCAGCCCAGGGTGATGTCCATAAATTATGCATGAAGGAAAGTCCAGCAAACATCAGAGACAAAAGTATGAAGCAATTAATTTATTCAGAGACTCAAAATGCATATTATGAAGTTGTACAAAAAGCAGAAGACATCAAGACATAAACATCTATATCATGCACAACCGAAAACAATAACAGCTAAAACATACACATACACAAACACGCACAGAATTTCAACAAAAAAAATCGCATAGTAATAATTTTAAAACATGAAATTCTACAGTATTAAAAAAGAATGATTATCTTAAACTGTTTACCTCATTAAATCAAAAGGTCTAATTTGTAACTTCACAAATCCAATCAACAGTAAAATTCCAACTTTATCAAAGCTTGAATCATCTAGTTCCACCACATGCATTGTGCAACATAATGATATTATTTATAATAGGGTCAGCTCTAGTCATGCTTGTCACATACAAAATAGCTGCAATCCAACTTTTATCACCACTCTTGACTTATAGAGTTGATGCCACTTTACACAAGAACAATATCATAAGGATGACCACAACATGTAATGTGTAGTTTGATGCTAGTTGTTTCCTTCTCTTTCATAATTTCTCAAAAGAACCCACAAGAAGATAGGCCATTGCATCTCTTCTTTTAATAAATAAAGCATCGGAAGTAAAAGCCACTACATCACTTTTAAACCAATGGAATGCATAAAGCATTTCAAGTTCTGCCGTGACTAGGTGGGAATAGTAAGGTATTACAGGGCCAGTCATTTATGCTCTAATTCTATGCCCAAAAAAAATAGTTTAAGCACTTTATTTTACAAGATCAACTCAACATTTCAAAATCAATCTTCATTAAAGAAAAGTACAGAAGCCTACAGTAAACTCATAAACACTAAATAGGAGACCTTTGTTTTTCTTTCATTAACTCAATCTGTCCACAATAGCATGACCATATTGTGTTTAAATCAGACTATAGAATCCCATGAACCAATTCTTACTCATCTTTCCTCTTGTTTCTAGAATAAGAGGACATCTTATTTTCATGGGTCCAGCACTAGAAGTGGAATATTAAAAACTTCAAATGCTTCTTCTCAGAAGCAAGACATCATAACTTCTAGATATTCAGTATGATATCCTAACCACTAACAAATAAAACCAAAACACCACCCATCACATGGCTAAAATCCATTTTTTTTACTTTGAAAGGAAAAGATGATATTGAAAGGCACTAAAAGGATACATTACAAGTACAAAGAGATATTCTACACCCGGAAAAAAAATTGAAAAGTGATGGGCAGTTAGCATCCCACCATGCCAAAACCTCAAATCATCAAGCACAGATATAGGTAGTTTCTACCCCTTGAAGGTTCTTTAAAAAATAAATAAATAAAAAGAACGAAAGGGATTAACACTATGGATTTAACTTCCTTGCATGAGTCTATGCCTCCAAGCCCATAATTCATCTCAAATAAATTCAGCAGCTACCCATGAAAATCACATAAAGGAGTAAGTCAACTCCAACAATTTTCTAGCTCAAAAGCATATTAATAAAGATACTTTGACAAATTCAGCTGCGTTTTCATTAAGGCAGTATCTATAACTTTCCTTTTTTCCCCATTTAGGCTTTTCTGAAGGTGGTCAAAGGTTAAGATGCCTCCATCTTGCTTCCTTTTTTAAAAGAATGTCAATTTTGAATCTAGAAAAACTACAGATACACAAACAAGTTAAGTTCCCCCGACCCAAAAAAAAAAAAAAAAGAGGACAGCCAAATTCAATCTATAAAGTTGAACGCACAGTCCTTCTCAAAAGATAGCGAGTTCAAAAAGAGCTCTCTGAAATTCCAAATTGAGCTGCCCATCTATAAACCCCAAAACTGATAAACCCATCATTTATTTGTGAGCAATGTAGATATCATTTGAAAATGAATAGTTCAGATAGAATTTATAAATTGTATTTGGGTAGGCAGCAACAATAAAATGAACAACCCATCAAATATCAGTTCAAAACCCAAAATTCAATCAGAAATATACCCATACAGCA
The DNA here is from genome assembly GCA_948193065.1 of Aleurites moluccanus. NCBI lineage: Eukaryota > Viridiplantae > Streptophyta > Magnoliopsida > Malpighiales > Euphorbiaceae > Aleurites > Aleurites moluccanus. The sequence goes on from CANXYC012867766.1 coordinate 18,045, forward strand.
AATAAGCATTAAACTGATAACTCATGTAAACTATATAAGCAAATAGGAAATGCAATAATAACAAAATTCATCGAAATTCAAACAAATAAATAAAACTACAAAACTAAACGGAGTCAGCAAAACAAGAGAACTAAGACAACAATAACAACACAAAATTCAGGTTAATTCAGAAGGTTACCGGATCAGAGATCGTGTAGCGGACAAAAATTTTGGGTGACTGTGTAAAGAATAAGTAAAAGAAATAAATAATAACGTTGGCAAATGATTCTGCCGTCGTAGCGTCGATCTAGAGAGAGAGGGACCAAGGGTAGAGAGAAAACAAAAGGGGATTGATTAGTTCGGGAACTGGATAACAGAAACCCTAGATCCAATCAAGGCAGAGGAGGAAGAGCAGAGAGTTTGAGAGAGAAAAAGAGACGCACATACACACAACACAAACAACTCAATACTAAGATGATACTACGCAAAAGATGGACTCATTGGTTAGGGGGGGGATTCGACTTGCCGTTGGATGATCCGACCCTTTTTTTTATATATTATTATATAGATTTTGGTTTTTTTATTTTCCATTTTATATATTACAACTTAAAAAAATAAAAACTTTTTTCAAATTTTTTTAATTAAATTGCTTATGAGAATTTTGTTCTACCTGAAATTAAACTTAAAGTCTTGTAATTCTGAAATCTATGTAAATATCATCAAATAAAAGGTTGATAGTAATGTCAACATTATTATTATATATAAAAAGGGAAAATTGAGCAATTGATATTTAGCTTTTCAAAATCTGTTATATTAATATCAGAATAATTTTTTTTTTATTTTATAAATTTTCAACTTTTAGAATTATAATTATATATATTTTATTTTATTTTATTTACATCAAGAGGCAGATATATGATTAAGTAAGAGGTTATGTGTCCTTTTGATTTTTTAATTTTTAATGTAAAATTATTATTTAATTTTTAAAATTTATAAAATTAATAATGTGATTCTTTATTTTAAAAAATTAATTTTTTAATTTCTAATAAGATATAATTTCATTTCATTGTTTTAAACTTTTTACCCCTTAATTTTTAAATTTTTTAAAATAAATTACAATTTAATCTCTAAAATTAATAAAATTATTCTTTTATTTTAAAAAATTAAACCTTTAATCCCTGATAAAATATTATTTAATTCCTTTTTTTCAATTTTTTTCCTTCATTTTCTTTTATTTTCTTTCCAATTTTACTTAATTTTCTTTATTTTTTCAATTTTTTAATTTTCTTATTTTTTCAATGATACTATAATAATTTTTAATTATTTTTAATTGAAATATATATTTATTTAGTACTTTTTATTATTTTATATTTTTAAATAAATTTATTTGTTTATCATAGTGTCTCTTCCTAAAATTTATATATTATTCTCTAAATGTACAGAGATGTCTCTTTTCTAAAAATCATGCGTTCGCCTTTTATATACCCACATACTTTTTTTAATCTAATATTAATTTAAAATTAAAAAAATATCATTCATTAAAATTAACTAAAAATAAATAAATAAAATTTAATTTTTGAGAAAAAATATAATTTTTAGATGTGTTAATTAATGAAATATACAAGTTTTATATTATACATTAAACTATTTTCAGAATTTTTTATCATTAATATTTTTCAGTATTTTTTTCTAATTTTATAATCAAATAATAGTGATTTATAAAATAATATTACAGAAAAAAAATTAAATTAAATTGACAGTTTGAATATAATAATAATTTAAAAAAATTTTAAATTAAAATAATTAATTTAACTTGATAAAAATCTTTCAAATTAATTAAATCAAATGGATATTACCTTATTTTCATCTCAATTTAAAATCTTATTTTAATACTCAACAACTCATAAATTTTTATTCTTATTCTTTCCTCAATCTTAAAAATTTTAAACTTATAAATTAAATTTTTTATTATAGCAAAACAGTTAAAAAATATTTATATAAAATTATTTTTAAAAATTAAAAAATTTATCAAATAAAAAAAATTATTTATTTACTAAAATAACAAATTTTAAAAAAATTAGAAATGTAATATTTTCTCTATAAAACCCATGAAAAAATGGTTAAATATATAGAGGATTTTTTTTTTTTTTTTTGATAAAAAATATATTGAGGTTAGAATGTACGGTAATTATTAATTATTTTAAATATATAATGTCAAAAATATAATTATTGATAGTTTCACTTATTAAAAAGTAAATTAGAAATACAGTGAACTTAGATAAAGTATCAGCATTCAAATTAATGGCTTTTGATGTAACTAGAAAATTGAGATTTTCTTGTGATTAAAAATGGTAACTCCTATAAATTTTCCTTTAATAATTGATAAGTTGGGCCGTGGAGGGCTAGAGGCCCTGCTTGCAATAAAATACAAAGGCTTACCCATGGATTTTTGCTAGCAAGAATTAAAGATGAGAGGAGCCGAGGAGGGAGGCAAAACCAATTTTTTGAATCATACATGGGGTGTATTAATTTTACCATACCAATTAAGAAAATAAGTTACGCGCGTTTGGATGTTAATGTTATGATTTCAATTGGATTTTTAAGTTAATATGAAAATTTAAATTCTCAATTTAATAAAATTTCAATTTCACCTTTAAACAGTCGCGTAAAACTTTGATTTTCTTTTGTATTATTAATATATTTTAAATCCATTGGTATTTTTTTTATGTTTATAGTAATGAGTTTATTATTATAAATAATTTTTTTAATTCGTTTTTTCTTAGTGGGAGTAATTGCTATTTCTCTTTTTTATTTAAAAAATATATACTCCATATATTATTGATGGGATGATTTTTCACCATAATATTTTGGTTCTAAACTCAAAATTTCATAATTTTATTGACTATTTGATTACCTTTGATATTTCTTTTTGGCAATACTATTTGAAATTCTTCATTCTAAAAAAATAGCAATTTTTTAAATGAATTTCAAATTTATAATGGAAATGACTCATCTCGTTACTTAGTTACTCTATTAAGTAAATTTTATTAATATTTAATGGATGATTTGACAATTTTTTTTATACAGTTATTAATTTTTTTCTTCTCAATAATTATATTAAATATATTTAATTATTTTTTATTAGTAATAGCTATCAATCAGTTGATTACAGAAGTTTTACTTTATAATTTTTTTTAAATAATTTATATTTATTTAAATAAAAAAATTAAATTATCTTATTAAAAAGTGATATTTAAATAAAAAGATAAACATTAATATATGTGTGTAATAGTTATTAAATATATTATTAATAATAACTAATAATAATTTTATTAAATATTTAACAATAATAAACTATCAGCTTATAGCTGTTATAAATAATTAAATCAAACAGGTTTTAAATAGATAAAAACATTCAAACTAGAGGTGGAAATTAAACCGATCAAATTGATAAAATCAAATTGAAATTGACGATTTCATAATTTATTTAGTTTTATTTAGTTTGAAAAATAAAGTAACCCGAAAGTTCTATTTAATTTGTAATTTAAGTTTTTTTTCTCGGTTTCGAACTGAATCAAAATTATATATATATATATATCTTTTTATCATTATTACAATTAAATATATTTGATTTGATTTTATATACAACTATATATATTTTTAATTTAATATTAATTTAAAATTTAAAAATAATCATCTATGAAAATAAATTAAAAATAAATAAAAATTCTAATTATTGAGAAAAAATATAAGTTTTAGGTGTGATAATTAATAAAATATATAAATTTTGTATTGTATAATATTGAATTATTCTAATTTTTTTTATTACTTTATGAATATTTTTTTTTAAATTTATAATAAAATAATGACGATTTATAAACAAAAATTATTTGAATTGAAATCGACAAAAGTATTTAAATCGAATTAAATTTATAGTTTAATTATAATTATGTTTTAATTTGATTTTAAAATTTTAAAATCGAAGAAGTTTATTTAATTTAATAATAATTTTTTAAATCGATTAAACCGAACCGATATCACCGCTAACTCAAACTCTAAATTCACATTTTTATTCTTACAAAACATTGGAAATTGGAAAAATAAAATCAACCAATGAACATTTAATTTACTAACTCTAAACTGTTTTTATAACTGAGAATTTTCGAATCTAATACTCACTCGAAACTAAATTTATATATAAAAAATATTGTAATTACAAGTAGATTTGAAATGTGCGGTGTGTATATATATATTTATACACATGTTAATCCCAAAACACATATAATATTAAACAATTAAATCAACCATATCAACATTACACACAAGAGTCAATATATACAAGCAAATAAACCGACCACTTAGGATTCCCTCCATGACAGGAATAGCCAACGGCCAAAAGCACTGTATTATCTGTCAACATCTTATTCAATCTGTTTAAAGTTGAGATCCAAATCTATTTTTCTAAAAAAAATATATGTTTGTATTTTTCTAATTAATATTTTCAATATAGTTCTTTCTTAGCAGCAATTAAAATGGTTAAATGAATTCATGCATGAATGTCGATATCATATCGAAGTATGAGGATGGCCCTTCTGATAATGAAATCCAATCCAAATATCAAGTTGTTTTAACAAACAAGTTATGAATTATGAGAGATTGATGCTTTAATTCAAATGCACATGCAAGAACCAGCCTTGGCTAGCTCTCAGATTTTATTGTATTCACTGGGATACATATAGGAATCTGAATGTGTCCCTACAAAAAATATAAACATATAATCAAAAATTTTGAACCCTTTAGGGCAAGAACTACATCAGCAAAGCAGCCATTAATAACTGAGGTATCAATAGCAAATTCAAACTTAATTAGCACAAATAGTGATCATCAAGAGCTTGAAATTCCAAAATCTCCAATAAAATCATCACCTGCTCTTTCACAAATTCTAACAAGAACAGCAGAATAAATTCATGAATAAAAAATCCTTATTGAAAATAAATAATCTAAGAATTATACTCTTAATTTCAACCCCCCTAAAATTAATTTGAAACTCTAATTTAAAAATTTCAATTTGAAACCCTAACAAATAAAATCACCTAATGCAATACAAAATAAAATTAAAAATTAAAAATTTCAGAACATTGTAAATAATAAAATTCAGTTTTGTAATTTTTACTAAAAGATGCACTCCTTCACGTTCAAAAGCAATATAAAATAATAGAATTCTAGAAAATAAGAGCAAAAAGAAAAAGAAAGAGAGAGATGAGGAATATAATAAAAAAAATAGAAGAAGAGAAGATAAATAAAATAAAAATTAGAAATATACTAGCAAAAATAATAAAAAATAAAAAATTCGAGAGGACGAAAATCAAATTCACGGCCACAATTCTCTTTATATAAGTGACTAACCATCATATAACTTTATACTTTATAGTAAAATAGTAAATTAATAATTTTTATTTAAATTTCAGCGGGTGCACCTAGATCTCCTGGGTCTTCATGGACCCGCCCCTGTGTCCCTACGTTACTTTTGATATATATATAATTTTAGCATTGGACTTTTAACTAATACAATTAAACGAAGATTTCAATAAAAAGATAATTGTTAAGATAGAAAATTAAATGTTGAAAATTTAAAAATAAAATGTAAAATATTAAATAAAATGAATTCTGAAATTTTAAAATTAATGATATAATTCATTATATTAAGATAGAAAAATACTTATTTATATCGGATGTTATACTCATTTAATGAGATAAGGATATATAAAAAAAAAATTTTGATAATGATATTTTTTTATTAAAAAAAAAATCTTATTAATTAAAATATTTTATTATATATTGACTCACTATATGAAATAAATTCATATATTTAGTATAAATAAATTTTTTTTGTTAAGATATAATTACTCACACATTAATTAAATATAAAATATTTAATAAATTTATATATAATTAGAGTTTTTAATTTTAATAATTAATTTTGGATATTAAAATTTTTAAAATTATATAAACTCTTAATATTTATAAAATTGATTATTTAATATAAAGTTTGATTTAAAAAAAAATTCAGAAAATGTAAAAACAGATGCTAAGGAGAGCAAATATTGGTCAATCAAAATACAATAGTAGAACACCTGTGATTGACCTCTCAACCGCTTGCCTGTATATTATATTATAGATCATTTATAAAAAATATTTATTTATATTGGGTATGTATATTTATTTAAAAATTAAAAATAAATATAATAAAATAAAATATTATTACCTCATTATTAAAAAAAATTATATTAATAAAAACATTTAATCACTAATTAATAAGATGTATAATAAAAATCTTTACATATCTAATATAAGTAAGTATTTTTAATTTATATGCCACCAAGGAAACCGGCTGCTACTAATGAATACAAATCGGTCTCTAACGGAGATCAACTACCGCTATCAAAATTGCAGACCGGCGCATAGTACAGTAATAAATGTATAGATTTGAAATTTATATACCCTCTTCGGTGCTAAAAAAAATTACTTTTATATTAATTATCTATCATATAATATTCAAGTGATTATTAAAATTAAAAATTTTCAAATTCGAAATTTATTTAAAACTAAATTTATTAAAAAATTTATTTCCTAGTAATTAATGAGCTTTTTTCAATTTATCCAAAGAAATAACTCTAAAATTTGATTTTCAATTGAAACCAAATTTATAAAAACAAAAATTAACTTTTTAATATAAGTGGACTTAAAGTCCATTAATTAGTATTATTGTTTGAAATTTTATTAAGAAAATATTTTATTAAAATTTTCTATTAAAACTTATTGAAATTCTTTTTTAAGATGAATTTCTCATATTTTAATAATTATAAAAAATTTCAATTATCTAAACAACATCTCAAAATTATTTTTTAATAATATTTAAAATGATATTTTTAGAAAAAAAAAACTTTTCTTCCTCTTAAATTATTAATTATCTTTCTAGCATTTTCCTTTCCTTTGATATGGGAGATTTTTCAACATTTCAATATATTTTCCATGGAAAGCAAATAATGATTAGGTGAAAACATGTGAGGCAGTTAAGCAAAAAAAGGGAAAGCATACATGAAAATTTTGGAAGTCTTGATCAGATTGTAAGGTAGTTGGGTCTTCTATATGACTTTTACATGAAAAATGTATCTACTTCACTATTAGCCATTAATTAAAGTTCAATTCAACAGAGGTTTTTAGATTGAAATTTAAGTTCAATAAATTATATATATTAACAACTCTGAGTGGGAGTAAACTTTGACATTAAAATTACTACATACATATGTAGTTCACTTGATAGACCATTTATTTTTCATTAATGACTTCTATTAATAATTTATTAATCAATTTTACCAAAGACAATAATATATTAATTAATTATTTTATGTTTAATTATCATTATTTTAATTGATGTCTTAATTTAATAATAAAGTGAAATTATTTTAAAAATAGATATCAATATTTGAATTTTACTAATAAATTAATTAATACTATTTTATTTCAATTATTGTGACCCATTTTTTAGTCATATTAGAGTGAATTTTTGACTGATGTTGACCATGCAATCACTTTAATCCGTATATACAATACAAAATGGTTAATTCTAATGTATAAAAATAAATCATTTCTTACTCTATTACATAAATGTATATTTCATGACGTGCATATGTATATATGTCATTAATTAATATTTTAAATATTATTTTATGAAATAAAATAAAAATAGTTATTAAATTCATAGCTTCATAATTGAGTATGTATGTTGATTATCTCCTTTAGATATTGCTTATGTTTAAAAAAAAAATAAAAATAGGGTTTATATATTATAATCAAGAGGGCTCCATTGGAATGATCAAACAAGTTATATATAATAAATAAATAAAGGATTATATAAAATAAATTGACTGAGGGACAACAAAATGAAGAAATTTTTATAAAGACAATTAAACTTCTCTAAGAAATTAAGCATATATATATATATAGCTGCTTCATTGTCATGATTGCATATATTAAGATTGAGGAAAATTCTTTATGTAGAACTGGTCATTGAAAATGATTTATTTTGTAGTTTATGCTCCAAGGAACATGACAGCCATGAAAAAAATAAAAAAAAATAATAGAAAAACTTATTACTTTTTCAATGAATTATTGTGTAAAAAAAAAAAAGTTAGGTGTCATCTACCTATTTTTTCCCCCTTTCCCATCTCATTTAAAATCTTATACTTATTTATTAATTTGTTGTTGGGTGCTGTGGAATTTTAGGATAGATTTAGAATTACTAACTTTCAATCCTTGTTTCATAAAATTTTATAAAACTTATTTATAAATTTTTAGTTTTATATTTATTTAAAATTTTAAATAATTAAATATGTAAAATTATAAATAACTAAACTAAATCTTATAAAAATAGTTGATATTTCTAAATAAATTTTACAATTTTAAACCAATCAATTTTATAAGATTCAAATATATTTATTAACTTTAATATTTTATATTTTAAATTTTGATGAACAAAAATACATCACTTATGAATTTGTTACTTTTATTTATTTGAGACCATTTATTTTTATTTTTATTTTATTTTTATTATTTTATCAATTTTTTATTAGGAATGACCATATTTATAAGGTGAGATTTTTACTTAATTCCTTTTTTTTTTTTTAAATATTTCTACAAACTTTTTTATCCTAACCCTCATCATGTTTTTTTTTTCTTCATTTTTTTATTTTTATTTTTTTTTTATATATTTTGATTTATATTTTATAGTTTTTTAGTATTTATTGTATTTTTTTTACTTTATATTCTATAATTATTTTTTCTTCAAATTATTTCACAAATATAAAGCCCTCAATAAATTTAATTATTTATGGTCAATATTATATTTTATTTTTTAAAAAATAATATATGTAAAAGATATTATTAATAAATATTAAATTGAGTTTTAAATAATTATATTTTCATTAATGTAATATGAAATTTTTAAAAATAAATAAATAAATAATATACTTATAAATATATGTTTGACAAAATAAAATATTAAAATAAATTATAAAATTATACCAAACACGATATTCATTTCATTTGAAATGAATTCTATATTTATTATTTAATATATCAAATATAAAAATTTATTTATAAATAAAATTTATTTAAAAATAAAAGAAATTTTTTAATAGAATTAAATCAAATATAACGTAAAAGTTAACTTGTTAAATTTGAAAATTTTATTTATATATTAAATTTATAAGATTTTTATTTTTAATTAATATAATTTTTTTTCATATTTTTATTTTTATTATATATTCTAACACTTTCCATAATTAAATAATTTTATTTTTTTAAGCTTAATTATTATTTAATAATTTTTTATTTATCACTTGATAAACAAACGGTGGTGATCCAAATAAGTCAAACTCGGTCTTTTTTAAGTCCATAGATCCACTGGGTATATTAATCCATCCGATACCGGGAAAACTCCCTTACTGAACATTTAGGTCTAGGGTTTACAACAAGAGGAAGAGAGAGAAATTAGGAATTTTTTATTCAATATCTGCTCGAAGAAAGAGAAATACATCCTTATATACTACTGCCACATCAGCTAACTAACTCTAATTTCAATATACATTTGCCTTTACTATAGCTATGTATTTACAGATTATACCCCTAAGGCCCTAGCTATCTATTACAAATATTTACAGAATATACAACATATTAACAGGTGTATAAAGAGCTAAAAACTTTAGAAAAAGAAAAAAAAAATTCTAATAAATATGTCAAGACAAAAAGAATCACTTGAATCATGTTTTGTAGTGAAGCACAGAACTTGATTAGTGGATAATTAAATTTATCATGTTTTTAATAAAGGGTGTATATTTCTTGTCTCCATTTACTTCTTTTTTCTTTCAATAAATTATAAGTTTATTTAGATGAGTGATTACAGTTAATATTTTACATTTGAATTTTTAATAATTGCTAATATATTCAATAAATTTAGCATTTGAAATAATGTTTTAAAATCTAATAATTTAAAATTATAATTAAAAAATAAAATTTTAGATATTAATTTTTGACATTTTAATTACTAATAACTTATTGAATAATAGTCGTCAATTATTAACCATTAATGTTAAATGAAATAAACTTTGTATTTCAACTGAAAAATAATCTTAGAGGCAATTCTAATATTATTTTTTTTTTATAAATTTAATTCAAATTACTACTCTAACTATAATATCAGTAAGCCAAATGCTCATTGTTTTCTAAATATTAATTTTATTTTAGCAAATAAGCTCAAAGCACATGTTAAAAAAAAAAGGGTTGACAAGATGATGTCCCTTATACCTTTTAAAATCAAATCATAAAATAAGTGTATTGTTGTTAATTTCGTTTGAATTATTGAAATAAATGGGGTTTTATTTTTCTATCGGATATATATCATAAAAGAGGCTCATACTCTAATGTCCAAAGAAGAAAATTATTGGCTCTGTCGTTTGTATGGAGAGTGTTTAAATAAAAATTCTGTTTTAAAAATAGAATTTTAAAATTATTGTTTTAAACAAAAATTAACATATTTAATTTAAATTTTTTTATTTTTAAATTTTAAAATATTATTTTAAATTAATTATTAAAATATTAAAAAATTATTTAATATTTTTAAATTTCAAAACGATATTCATATCTATTTTAAGTTGGATCTAGATACCTTTTTATTCAAATAGCCTGAAAGACATAAACAATATTAAAGCACTTTGCTTTCATAATATACGACGACAAGTCGTTTTAGATTTGACGGCTAACTCCAAGAGAGAGCTGCAGTATTGCAAACAGCTTGTATACACAGTATCATGTATACTTAATGTACATTTTAAAAGCAAATAAGCACAGATAAATTATTTAGTAAGTTACTGAAGTAAATTTATATGCATAAATGTATATTGCATGACGTGCGCATTTCATTTGAATTATCAAAATTAAAGGCTATTAAATATTTAAGACTAATTGTTGAATGTTTGAACACTAATCCATCCTAAATCAGCAAAATTAGAAAACAGTTAAATTGTTACATTAAATGATGTCAATCAGACACATCCTAACTTTCTATGTGCAGAATAGTTCCATTGTGGCCCGCCATCATCATTTGAGTACCTTCACATGATGGAGATAATGACATAGCAACCATATAACATATAAATAAAATTTAAAATAAAATATCTTCTTTATTAGTTTGTAAAAAAAAAAAAAAAAATTACTATCTCACTTAACTTATTATTTAAAATAATACAATAATAATTCACTCTGATTCAATGATATTAGTGTTGAATACTAAAATTTTTGAATTCGAATTCCAATCAAAATTTAATTTAATAAATAATAATAATTTACTTTAAAGTTTTATTTGTATGAATAACAAAACACTTGTTATAATAAAAAAATTTAAAATTTATTTAATGTTACTTGATTGGTTAACCAAACTAATTTTCGGAATTATAATCAAATTAAATTCTTACATCATTTACAAGCTTCTATTTTATGGGTCCACAACTTTGCAGTTGGCTTGACAGTGACATGGTAATCATCTCTAAGATTTTATTAAATATCATATGTGAGCAAAATAATAATTTGTTTATTATTAAAAAAAATAAATAAATTTAAATGTATTATCATTATATATGAAATTACTGTTACATTATACAAATTATTATGTATATTTCACAAAAAAAAAATTAATTTCCATATTAATTATAATTTCAGTATATAAAATAATAAACTTTAAACATTATTTTAATTAGCATTTTCAATTATTTATTTAAATATTTAATAATAGGTAATGTACGATTCTAACAAATGAATTTAAATAATTATTATTATATGAATTAATTATGAACTTTGGAATGAGTTGGAAATAAAATATAATTTAATATTAAAATTCAAAAGAATTTATGAATATTAATAATTATTTTTTTTTCTAATTCTATATTTTAATTCATGCATTTAATTTCAAATTATTTATAATTTATCTCCTGTAATTACATAATATTATTAGGAAGGGAAAATTTAAATTTAAATACACTATTAATGGCTAAGCTGTTTGCAAGTACAAAATTAATAAAAACTAGTTTACTCGAAATTTCTCTATTGTATTTACTTCTTAATTATAAGTTAATTTTATTTTTTATTTTTTATATTTTTTAAGATATTAAAGTAAAATTAAAATTAAAATTAACTATCCAATATGTTATAATAAAGATATTATTATTGTTTTATTTTTTTAGCAAGATAATATTTGTATTTTGAGAATATAAACACTTATGATCAGGGACGAAGTAAAAAAAAAAAAATTTAGTGGATCGAGAATTAAATTTTTTTATATAAATATAAAAATTTTTAAAAATTTAAATCGAAATTATATAAAAAAAATTAAATTTAGATGTATTAAATAAAAAAATTTATATAAATTAATAAAATATTTTTTTGAGTCCGATGATCAAAACTCATTCGGGTCTGACCATCCTTCAATCCCTATTTATGATTTATGTGTTTGAGCAATATTTTCTGCTGGTATATATGCAATTGTCCTTGAAAATGGATGTCACCAGATATTTTTGATGATTATGTATACTGATACATGTATATATCAAATTTTTATTTGACAGAAGAAGCAAAAATAGAGGAGATAAAAGTCATGGAGTCAAAACTTGGTGTTAGAAATAGACTAATCATAATTAGAACTGAAATTATGATTATCACAATAATCATATATATTTAATTATGCTAATTGCCTTCTGTTATTCATAATTCCATATTAATCTCATTTCAATAGATTTTTCTCATCTAATTATTTTCTAATAATGCCCACATATTCAGGCAGTAGAATATAGGTCACTGGCAACACTTTCATTATTAAAATATCATCATTTCTATTATTAGAACTCTTCTTCTGAAATTTTTTATACCAATTTTAAAATTAATTTTATGAAAAAAAAAAATAATAGCTATCAATCCCTACACAAATTTTACATTTATTTGAAAAAAACTTAACTATCATTATATCAATATCTTTTTATTAATTTTTTTAATTTTTTAAATACAGAAATAAGACTACCTACAAAATATTGGTTTAATAAAATTCTTATCCACAAGAAAAAAAAATATTTTCATCCAATTATTTTTTTAAGTATTAGGAAAAAAATTAGAATGCAAATTTATGTAGATACTATATTTATTTATCATCATTTTATGTTTAAATATGTTAATTAAATAATTAACAAAAATATTTTTAATTACCTATTATATTTTAGTGTTTGAAAGTCAAATTTTTTTATGTTATCGTCAACATAAAATACGAGCAAAAATTAATATTATATTTTTATAATATAAATATATTTCGTGAATTTATAAAAAAAAAAGGCAATTTCATTGATAAGATTTCTTTTAATTTTATTAATCTCATTTACAAAAATATTTTTTAAGAAATAATTTAATTAATAAAATTAACGTTAAAAAAAAAACTAATATCCACGTTTGTGCCACTTAGGAGATGTACCTTGCCAACATGTGTAGTGGAAATTTTAAAAATTGATCATATTGAAATTTCCGAATTATTAAGTATAAATAAAAATAAAATAAATAAATAAATAAATTAGTGACCATAAATTTTTAATTATTAAAAAATAAATCAAATATTATTATTTAACTAAAAAACAAATTTGTTATTTTTAGTATGTAATGAAAAATATTAACTGTAATTTTAGTGGGTCCAAACTGTTATAATCAAAGACTAAAATAGGGGAAAATTTATAGCCTTTAATATCTGAAATTCAAGTGGGTCTAAGCTGTTTTAATCAAAGTCGAAAATGAAGCAAAATCTATAGCCTTTTTTATCTGTGGCCAATAAAGATATCTAGAGACTGAAGATGAGTATATAAAATCTAACTTCAAATACATAAAAATAAATAAATTATAAACTGTGTACTGTACAGTGCTTTTTAGTGACTTAGCAAACTATTTTTAATGATTGATTTTCCTTTTTTCTTATCCTTCTAATCATATATATAAGTGAATTACTTTAAATACAACATATAATAATAATAATAATTGACTGTGCTTGAAGAGGCAGTTTTGTGGTTGTGAAGTGTTTCAAAGTTTAAAGCTTTCATGTCACTTCTGTGGGTATATGATATTGGGAGAAGAGTGAAGAAAACAGAAGAAGCTATAAACATGGTGTTTAAAGAACTTTATTGGTTCTTCTTCTTCTTCTTCTCCTTCTTCTAATACAGCTTTTATTTCAAGATTGAAACTGAGAAAGATTTAATTGGTAAGTTGGATCTTTTACTTTTTTCTTTTTTTTTTTTTAAAGTCATTTTTCTCATCTGGGTTTTGCATAAATTTGGTTTTATGCTAAAAATTTTCTCTGTAAAGCTGTTTTCTTCATTTAAATTTCTACTCATGAAGTCTTCTTTTTCTTCTGGAGTCTTTCTTGAAATTTTCTCTCAGCAAAGTTGTTTTCTTCATGTTTTTAGGTGCGAGTCTGTGTTTTATTTTTTTCTAAGTTTATTTACTAATGGATTATTTTTAAGAATGCGAAAAAAAACATTGATTGTGGAGTTTGAATACAATTTGAACTCTCCTATATATAGGAGTTCAAATAACAAAAATTTGGGTTTTTTTTTTCTTTTTTTTTCTGGGTTTGTTGGCTACTAAAAGAAGACCTTTTTTTGGTTGGCACAAAGTCCCCAGCTATGAAAGATATATTTTTTTTTGGTTTCTTATATTTTGCTTGTGTTTCTTTGTTTAAGGTTAAATATTGTATGTTTTTTCAGATTTAGGTAAAAAGGTTCATTTCTTGTTCTAATGATGTTCTGGTTACAGCTTTTTCATTTCCTTAAATATATTTCCTTTTATAGTTCAAATTGACGAAAACACAGTGCAAAAGAAGTGTAGACTTTGCAGAGAATTGTTTAAACCTTTTTCTCAGAGTTTTAGAATCCCAGTAGATCTCCTCTCATAAACCTCTGACAAAAAAAAAAAAAAAAGGAAACCCTAATCTTGTATAATTGAGTTAATTTTGGTTTTTTTTACTAGATCTGCAACTTTTTATGGGGGCTTAGATTCTGTACTTATTTGACTTTCCTTCTTCTTCTTCTAGTATCTTCTAATGCTAGATACAATGATTGTGAAGTGGAATTATTTTCCCCCAATTTTCATATTTTTTAATTGGTGTAGAAATGTTATTTTAAGCTAATTTTTTTTTTTTACTTACAGTGACAAGAGACATAGTCCTGGATGCAACATGGATTTTTCAGAACATACAATGATTGTGTTCAATAGAATTAAGCAACTGGAACCAGCGAATGTTACTAAGATTATTGGTTGTCTTCTTTTAAAAGATGGCGGTGAACAAGAAATGATTAATTTAGCTATGAGTCCTGATGTGGTTCTTCAAGAAGTGATTTATAAGGCTAAAGAGGAACTAAATCAATTAGCCATTAAATCAGCAACTTCTCCACTCTCACCATCTATGAATTCGCCACCGGTTTCCGAGCTTCAGTTTACTCCTTTCTCTCCTGCTTCATCTCGGTCTGGATTTTTGTCTCCGTCAGCTTTTTGTGGTCCTTCTTCCTATTGGGAATCTCAAGTTGCAGCTAATAAGCATAATTCAGATTTTGTGTCAATGGGATATATTGATTCTGTCTCTGAGCTGCGAAACCAAAATCCGTTCTTGAGTTTGGATGATCAAATAGAGCCTGTTAATTTGGGAAATTCGGGGTTTCCAAGTGATTATTTATATTCGGATGCTGCTTTGAGTAACTTGAGTGCAAGGGCAGGTCGGCGGTATTCAAGCTTAAATGAATTCCCAGTTAAGACTTGTCACTATTTCAACAAGGGTTTTTGCAAGCATGGAAGTAACTGTAGGTACTTTCATGGACAAGTCTCCGAGAGCTTTTCTAGATCATTTGATGCTATCAATGAAGATCAAGTTTTCTTCCCGGGTTCACTTGAGAAGTTGGAGATGGAAATCATAGAGCTTTTGAAATCAAGAAAAGGAAATCCAGTTTCAATTGCTTCCCTGCCAATGATATATTATGAGAAATATGGAAAAGTTCTTCAAGCAGAAGGGTATCTCACAGAGAGTCAGAGACATGGGAAAGCTGGTTATAGTTTGACTAAGCTTCTTGCTAGACTGAAAAACAGTATTCGGCTAATCGACAGGTGCATTTTATAATCTATAATAAGTTTCCTCATTTAATGATTTTTTTAATCCCAGAATTTAACCGAGTATATTTTCTTGATTTGAGTTGCAGACCTCATGGTCAGCATGCAGTAATTTTGGCAGAAGATGTTCCAAAATACATGGAAAATCGGGGTGATAGAAATGACCCTGGTCCAATTGTTAGCGGGTCGCGACAGATATATTTAACATTTCCAGCTGAGAGCACTTTTACAGAAGATGATGTCTCCAACTATTTCAAGTAATTATTTGGTTGAGAAGTTCATTGCCGGATTCTTGGCATCTGCATTTTCAGTGTGCATATGTTTCTTACTGTTTTTTGGTTTTATTTGCAGAACTTTTGGACCTGTTGAGGATGTAAGGATTCCCTGCCAACAGAAAAGGATGTTCGGCTTTGTAACATTTGAAAGTGCAGATACTGTGAAGATGATTTTGGCGAAGGGAAATCCTCATTTTGTTTGTGGTGCTCGGGTTCTTGTGAAACCTTACCGGGAAAAATCAAAGCTTGTCGACAGGTAAAAATGTCAACACAATTCAAAATGGAAAATGCTACGGCAAAATTATTTTGAACATGAAACCAAATGTAAAATTAATAAAAAAAAAAACTTCTCTATTTTATTTTATTTTTGTCTCTCTCACTCCTAAAGTTTTGATGCAGGAAGTATCAGGAAAGAATGGAGCATTCAATGTATTTCTCTTCTCAATATCTAGACATGGATGCTGAGCTTCATCCAAGTAAGTTTGCTTTTCTATAGTTTCCATAAATGAAAAGAAACATTATGGAATATTAATGTTGATTAAATTTTGAAAATTGTAAAGAAACCAAAAGCATAAATTTTGCATTGGTGAATTTTGTTGAATTCTTTAATATACTGCAAATACATCACATCTGTAGTTGCCCTTGCTATTTATTTAGTAATTTTTCGCATTGATTTTACATCATCTAATTATATATATTTCTTCTAGTGCCGACAGGATATGAGACCTCAAGGTTGCTGAGGAAACAGCTTATGGAAGAGCAAGAGCAGGCTCTTGAACTTGAGAGGAGGCGTCTTGCAGATTTGCGAATAGCTAGGAAGCCTATTATCAATCAGTCCTATTTTGGCTACTCCATGGATGGGCTAAAATTCTCAGAAGGTTAGTGACTTCTGCTCTGTATTTTGCCTTTACAATGTCCGTGCTGCTATGTTCTTTGTTCCTGTTATTTCAACTCCATTCCTCTTGCAGATAATTTCAATTTGCCATCCACCGAACGTTTTAGTTATCTGCTCGATGTTCTGAACAGTGGTTCAGGAAGTGACAATAGATTCAGGCATGTGGAGACCAATTACACAGACCAGGACAGGTACAACTTATCTTCTGGTAAAATATTGCGTTCTTCAACCATTTCCCTTGGTTTATATTCATTTGACTGTTATAGATGAGCAAAGTTTTTCGTTTTTTAAATCCAGCAGTCAAGGACTGAATTTACCAGAGAGCCCATTTGCGTCTACAATACCTAGCAGCATTTCTACAGTCATATAGGTTCAGCAACACAGAAGAGTTATAGAATTACCAGAGACAAAGGCGACAACATCTTTGGTTCGATACATAACAGCTCCATTTCTTTTTCATTTTTTCCTTACCGTTTTCCCTTGTTCACCAAGGCTGCAAGAAGCTTCTCTCCTGGCAACTCGTTAGACGGTAAAAGGAAGTAGCAAAGCAGAATATGATACACATAAGTACATGTAAGAAGGCTGCAGTTTTCTCATGTTACAGAAACAAGGCAAGAAGAAAGTTTGAATATTTAGCAAGCAGATGTAATTACTCTTTTAGTTGGAACAGAGGAATTAGAACATATGCAGTGTGTTGGGAGAAGTTAATGTTTAAAATCTCTGCAACACTCACTAATAGATGAAATAACTTCTACAGAACAGAAGGATTAGTAGTTGGCTTATACCAGTTTAGCAAAAGTTGTTTATAGTTTTTGTCCATTTTTTCTTTCACACGCATGGGTATTTCTTTTCTGCCCAGCCAGCTATTGCCTTTCTTTTTGGCTTTGGCACAGAGAATTATTATCCTCAATTTTCATTACTTGGCCAAGCTAGATGCTAGTTGATTTTGGCTTTTTACCTTGTTCTTTGTTTCTTTCTTCACTGATTTTATGTCTTAATTTTCCTTTGGCTTTATTTTTTAGATTATTGAAATCTTAGATGCAACCATTCACCTTATAAGTCCTAAAATAGAAAGGTTTTTTTTATAAAGATTTTAGAGTTGAAATATTGAAATGCATTAATTTTTTTTTTTAAATCAGCTTTGCATTTGATGGTTGATTAAATTCATACCATCTCTCTGGATTCTTGTGAATTCTCAAATCTCAAAAAGTAGAGATTTATATAATAAAGATTGATTTGGCCCCCAAGAATTGATTGTTCCCTTATCTTAAAGTGAAGCTTAATTTATTATTTTGGCATGTTCGAAGACTATTATACAAAAGAGATGTAATAACCATATCTTTCATGTGACTATACTAAGACCAGAGCAAATAGGGGCACTGAAACTATATACTTGGAAACTCAGAAAACAATGCATATCCTCTTTTATCTTGTTCAAAATTTTGCAGTTAAGAGGCAAGAAACTGAAAATTTGACCAATTCCTCATGATTAATAGACTCCCCCAAGACAGATTTAGGTAGTATCAATATTCCATGAACTTGCTGCTGTGTTCCATTCACATGTCAAACTAAAGACAAGGCACAAAAAACAAAACAAATGCAATTAATATTTTTTTAGAACATAAGAAATTCTTATAAGAAAAGGAAGAACAAATTATTTGATTTTAAATTCCTGACCTGTTATAGTACAAAATGAACATAAAACAGTCTTAACACTGAATTACTAATTTAATTATGCAGTTAATGATCTTAAAGAGTACTCAAAGTTAGCTAGATTATATATATAGTCTATGGATAAAAACGTGAAGACGGAAGTCAAGACAAAAGCTTTCAGTATAGAACCAGCAAAACATTAAATGATACTGATGGGGCCATAGGGGGGACCTCATTGACAAAGACAAGTTAGGTAATATGCTCATTCTTCATAAGTGACACCCAGATAAGGGTTTGCATTTGCAATATAAAAATATGTGGATGACTACAAAAAATATCTATGTTTAAAGTATACATACAAACCACAATTCAGATAACAAAAGACAAGTAGTTTTATTACACAAAAGCAAAGACAAGCCTGCATTGTTTCAAGCATGTCCTACTCATTATCTCCATCTCATTAACTATATCTATAATATAATTTTATTTAAATTGACTTCACCTGTTTAGATGGGTCCCTTAATATCTCTCTCCCTTAGCTTAGCTGAGTTGAGCTTAGCCATGCTTAATTCTAGTTCAACCACTGTGTACATCATTTTTATTTATCCCCGCAAATTTCGGGAAATATTGTATTGTCAGAGACTGAGAGTGACCTGACAACCAATTGCATAACCTGTAACAGGAAAAATTTTCCCTTTCAATTTATTAACAACTTTATTCTTTAAAAGAGAGAAAAAAAATCAATCATCTTTTAGTTGGTGACAGGTGAAATATATATGTATTTTTTTATAAAATTTTGGAGGTGAAATTCATTTTAAAAAAAAAAAAATTTATTCTCAATACAAATTAAGGATATTTTAAAAATTTGAGAGAGCTATGATCACTCCCGCCCCAGGAATCCACCATTGGTTGGTGGAGCACCAATGAATGAAACTTGCAACGTGGTTAAAGCTCAGAAGCTGGAGGAAAAGTAAATATCAGTATTTCCACCCACCCTCATGACCCCAAATTTTAGTAGCCTTTTAATTTACTTTTTTTTTCTCCCCTTTCCTTCTCCTTTGGAACATTCAACAACTAGAAAACAAGAATATCCATTCATAAGCAGTAAAATAAGCACAATACTGGGCAATAATTTGTAATTCTGATAAAACAAGATTCTTATAGATAGAAAAACTTGTTAAAACATCTAGACATTCACAGAGACAGACCCATAAACAAATCTTTATCAAATTTAAGAATTCCATGACTAGGTCAAAAACATAATTTGAAACTGACCTATCTTGCCTTTGTTGGATATGTTGGATCCACACACACAACACATTGACAAGCACAAAGAAGTATAAGATTCTTAGAAAAAAGTAATAATTCCAAAGCAAACAGCCTATCGCTAGTTATCTTACACTAATCATTGGTGTTACATGCCAGTTCTACTTTAAAGTAAGATAAAAAATAATTTTCAATAAGACAAGCTTTGGCCTTTAGATTGGGTATTCCCAACTCAACTTCAATTTGATTGGGGAAATCCAAGAGGACCCACCACTGAAAAATCATATTGGGACATAGAAAACAGCTGAAGCTGTACTCTGCAAAGTGGCGGGCCCTGTAGGAATAAACCAATAATGCACTCCAAGTGTTTGAAGACGTGCCTCTCTCTGTTGTAGAAAATATTTTGACTCCACCAACATAAAAGAACCATAACTAACAATGCATAATTCCTCCTGTTGGGATGTCGAAGCAGAATGTGATAGTCTCCAATATGTCACCAGGTTAGTAGTCAGCACACATCAATAATTTGGCATGTGAATTACATCTATTTCTGTGCTAGGAACAAAAGAAAAACATAATAAAATTAAAAAAACAAAAACTGTATCATTTTCAGGTAATTCTCTAATAATGTATAGATAAAACTACTAAACAACAAATCTAACACTTTACCCGATCTATTATCAATTGGATGTTTATGCATATATCTAATACCTGCATGAACTCACAAAAACACTAATAGACCTTTTGAAACAAGTGCAAGGAACGAAATGAAGGAAGATTGCTAAGTAAACCAGGGTTCATTTCGAGAGCCAACTAAAAAAGCACAGGTAAAACATGAAATGAAGATTTGATTACATATAATATAGTAAGAAGTTACATATATCCAGTGCAAATCAAGGTGAAAAAGAAAATTTAATTACAATTCACGAGTCTTCAAAGAAATTTGCAACGATCCAGAGGCAAGTGGCTATCTCTAATATGCGTAGCATAAAATGTACAAGTATTACATAGAAAAAAACTTCAATGTGGTGACAACTTGCTCCTTCAAATTGTTGTCTCCTGGTTGCAATTAGAGTAGACCTGCAACAGTAAGGAAATCATTAGAGAATATGCTATCATATTCAGCTGTAATGTGACTGTAGTTACAACATGACTGTATATTCTTCAATATCATTACATACAACATATTATTGCGACAAACTAAAAGGAAAGAAATGAAATAAATAAATAATAAAGAAAAAAAACTTTTCACCTCCTTATGGAACATGTATATATATATATATATATATATGAAACACATACCAAATTTGAAGAAGCAGTGTTCATAGCATTAGCAAGGAATTTTATGCAAGAACTGGATAACTAAAACCTCCTGCACATAGCCAATTTTTGTCTCCACTTTTTGTTCTCATGCATGCAATTTTTATTTTCATGTCAAGTCTTTAAAATAACATTATCATTTACTTTCCTGTTCAATGATACTGACCTTTATCAAAAAAATTCTTGGTTCATTTTTCCTCATCAATCACCAGCAGTTCTGAAGATAGTTTCACTCACATGCCTTTTGGAGTTTAAACAGTGCAGAACTAGAACAGCAGCTGCGCAGATTATTGAGATAATACCATGTGTCATCACAACACTTGCACTTAAACATATGAAAATGAGAGTCAACAACCAGTAACTTACGTTGTGGAGGGGCTGTGTGATTTGAATATCAGAGCTTCACCTAGAAATCTCCTGGTCAGTTTAGCAAAATGAGACATTCAAATTGATGAAGCTAGAGGAGAGACCCTGCTGCATTACATGTGTTATTAAAAGAACAGACTTTCTTTTATGGCAACACATTATCCTTGTCTATCATATTTCTTTGCAAAATCCTTGAGTAGTAATTGCTGCCGAAATGCCAAATATTTATCTAAACTAGTTCCAGCCCATTGCTGACAAAAACATTCATCCGTTGGAACAAATGAACTCAGAGGAAATGGTCCCTTTGGAGCTTTCTTTAAGGCAACCAAGAACCTATGGCGAGGGCGAATTCTCTGGTCCAAGGACAAGCTCAAGTACATAGGATATTTAGTCAAGGACTGCACCTCATTACGAAGTTCATTAATTAAATACATGTACTTTGGCTTTAGATTATCCTCCAGTGACAAAGATAATACCTAATAACGCAGCCATGAAAGAAACACCATTAAGAAATGTAGCAACATGCCAAAGGAAGATGCAAAAGTTACCTGTGTCAGGCTAGTCAAGACTTTCAAGATGTCAGAATTATGCATCCCAATACTCCTCAGAAAATTGATCCTGGGCAGAAATCCATCATCTATGCTGTAATGAAGGAGCTGGGGATGTTTTGTTACCATCTTTACTACACTAGCTCTAGATGCTCCCAACTCCTTTGAGAAAAATATATAGCGAGTATTCCAGGATATGTCAATCCGCTGAACCAGGATTTGAGGGCTCAGCTGGACTACTTTACCTATATTTTTTTCATTGATGCCAACCTCCTCAACCAAATATCTAACAGTGGGTTTTAATGATTTCTCAACACTATAAGAAAAGAGAGATGGAGTAACAGCAACTATCTGCCCTATTTTGGAATTTGGAATACCTAAACCCCTCAAGAAAGCAACATGAGACTTCAGATTGTTCTCCACTGTATATTCTAGAATTTGTGGCTGCCTCAAAAGTATTCTTCTGATGTCTCTCTGTTTGACCCCAACACTAAGCAGGTAATCCAACCTCTCCTGTGCAGAGGTTACATTTATTTGAAGGGATGGCATGTGCCTCTCATACATTTGGATAAAATCCGATTCCTTGAGCCCAAAGGTAGTTAGGTAATCAAAAAGTGGAAGCCATTTCTCATCCAAACCTATTTCTTCAGACACTTTTTGATATCGGTTCTTAGAAGATACTTTGGGCATCAGCTGCACCAAAGAAAACAGGTAAGATTTTTTGCACTAGTAATGCAGTTATAGAAAAATCACAGAAGTCCAATCACACCATTTCTTTGCCGTCCATATGTGAGGAGTCAGCCACTGTTCTTCTGTTTTTAGAATGATAAAATTTTCCAGCAATTGTCTTCTCCTGAGTGTCCCTGCCAGTTCTTACAACCATCTGTCTCCGGACACCTGCAAGCACAAATTATCCTTCAGCCATTATCTCCATTGAAAACTAGAAAGTTTATTCGAATTCTGGAAAACACCTTCTCTTTCATTGATTTTCTTTTGCAACTTGAATCTTTTTCCATCAACTTTAAAGTCTGCAGGTTCTGCAAATTCATCCTGAAAACATTGCACATAAAACTGATATTAGTCACAACAAAGAAGAGCAAATTCTTATACATCATACCAACACAATACCAATACAAATAAATATTAGGTACTAGCGTGCCACCCCATTAAGAAGAAGAAAAGTGGAAGAGAAAAAATGAAGAAGAGATACCGCAATATCAATTTGACAGATGACAACTAAAAATAATGCAAAGGAGCTGTAAGATTGACGTGGAGTGTTGGTTACTTGACAGGCATGTCTACATATTTGCAATAATACAATGCAAATCCATCTTTACAATTACAAGTGAGGTAGCAAACACAGAGCCATCAATGCAAGTAACTTAGAGAATCAAATTAACTCGTTTTCTGTAGCTTAAACCAGATTCCATACAGACAACAATCAGATAGTCAACAGTTGTAAAGACAGTATGCTACAACTCCCTTATTCAGAAAGACCAAAAAACCTATTTGCTTTAGTAAAGATTTTGATGAAGACGAAGCTAGTTTCAAAATCAACCACTCTTATTCTACAATTCATCATTAGTCAAATTTCACCATGATAAATGAGACAAAGACAACATTTTCAAGTACCCTCGACATAGTTTTACAGCACATGCAAAGATGATGTAAGAGATAAATATAGGATAAATTCAGACTTCATTGCAAAAGAGGAAAATTTCACACCTAGAAAGTGAACATCAATAAAACCATTCATTATTTAGGTCCTCTCAAGAGTGCGAAATCCCAATTTTGTTATTCTCAGGAGACACTACGTAGAGGGGAAAAAAAGAACTAGATGCAACTATTTTGAAGGTACAAACTTTAAATATTTAAAAAACTTAACCAATATTTGACTGCTTATCATGATTCTAAGTTCTCAACAATAAAATGGGCATAAAATCTCTAGTCTCAATAAATTTCATAAGCTAAAAAGAAAAGAAAAACTTGCTTTTTCTAAATGTCCACCAAGCAGTACCAAATAAAGCCACACAGAAGAAGTAAAAAAAGGAAGCACTTTTCATTGTTTACAAGCAAAAACTGAAATTGCAAAATGGGTCAACACTTAACAAAACTCACATCCAACAGCCAATCATTCTCTGCCACATCATCATCACTGTAATCTTCATCATCATCATCTTCGTCTTCGTCTTCATCATCGTACGGACTCAATGTGTGTCCATACCGTGACTTCCTATTGGACTTGAGAACCTTAGCGTTTGAGTGAGTAGAAAAAACCACAAATCTACTCAGTCTGCTGCTTCTCCTTGGCTTACTATCAATTTTGCTTCGGTTAGAAAGAGAGTGAACAAAGAAGTGAGGGTGAGAAGTAATTTTGGAGTGAATAGAAGGATTCAACGGATAAAGCGACAAAACTGCCATTTTCCGTATCTTGAAGAAAGAGAATATACTCAAAAACCCTAGACAGAATGAATATTTGTTAACCTTATCTTCTTCTTCTTCTTCTTCTTCCTCTCTAATCCTCTTGTTAATGGTTTGGGGTTTTGCTTAATTATCAAATACTCATTAACGGCAGTTTTATTTGTTGTGGTTAGCGGTATTTAGATTTTTAGAAGCTTGGTTCATTATACGGCGTCGTTTTAAAATCAATTCACGTTTTTAATTTCTTAATTTTTTTTTTTTTGAATAAAATTATAGTAACGAAAAAAAATGATAGGATAATTGGGCCCAGACTATAGAAGGCTGGTTTTCTAAACCGGCGTCGTTTTAGTTGCACGACGGGTAATATTATTTATGTGGCGGGCCAAATCAGTAGACGTGGCCCAATTTGAACAAAACACAATTTGTAGCGATAAAAATAATATATTATTTTTTTAATTAAAAAAAGAAAAAGAAAAATTTTGGTTTCAGTTTTCTGTGTTTTGTACAGTGCCATGGAAGCTTTAGTCTCTTCTTCTTCTCTTTTGCTCGCATCTATAACAAACTCGAAGAGGAAGAGTTTCTCTTATAAGAACGAAGTCATAGGCGAGTATTCAAAATCAAAGGCCAGTGTCCGCTTGATCAGAAATCGAAGACCAATCACGAGGATTGCAGCCATTAATGAAGTTTCAGTGGCTGCGGTGGATTCAAGCCAAGTCGGAATCACCTGGCAAATTGTAGTCGGAGCTATAGGTACTCATTTTTTATTTTTTATTTTAATTTTCTGCTTTCGATATTTGAATATTGAAGTGAAGATATATTTTTATATATGTTCAGCTGGAGTAACGCCTTTCGTTGTAGCTGGGATCGAGTTCAGCAAAAGAATAGTGAGAATATATTGTTGGGTATTTAATAATAAATCTAAATATATTTTAATATAAATCTAATAAATAAAATTTTATAGTAGATTTATAAATAAAAATTAATTAATTGATAAATTTTAGTGTATCACTCAAAATATATATATATATATATATATATATATATATATATATATTTTTTTTTTTTGTTTGAAAGCAGTATATATATATATATATTTGAAAGCAGCATATCAATCCTGACATAGATATGCAAATTTTACATTTCTATATACTAAATTAAATATAAACTAGTGACGCCATTGGCTAGTTGATATTCAAAAGCTATGAATTAAAAGTTTTCTTTTTCTCCTAATTTATAGTAAATTAATGACAGATAGCACAGAGAAAATGTGAGGAATGTGGAGGTTCTGGGCTTGTTCTAGGGGAAAAAGACTATTTTCGTTGTCCTGGATGTGGTAAGCCTTGGCTGGATCTTACTAACACTGCTCCATGTTAATTGAATTTCTCTCTTAATTAAGCAAGTTGTTTTTATGTATAATTATTACTCTATTTGGCTGCAGGGGGATTCCTACCATGGCAGTCCTGGAAACGATTTTTCTCTGGTTAATTTTTTTTTTTTTTTTTTTTAACTTTTTGATGTGTTATAATGGTGAATGTATAGTTGGAGTTTTAATTAAAGATTTTATTTTCAACCTTCACAAAAGTGAAAGGGTAATAGATCAATGAAGAAATTAATTATGCATGTAAATTTATTATCTTTTTTTTCTTGTTTTGCTTTCTGAATTTGCTGTGAACATATGACGTCGAAAATCTTACTTTCTTCTGTTTAGATGGTGTTGGAGAGGGGTTTAGGATTTGTTAGGTTAAAGGATCGATTTCTTCAACATAAGAGGCAAATGGAGGTAATTAAATTAATCCCTTTATAAAATTACTACCATTAATTAAAAATAATCTAACCAAAATAATCAAATATATCTCTAACCTGGTAGTATTATTATACTATATACAAAGTTCTGCTAACACTATAATGTACCTTTTTTTTTTCGAAACATAGAAGCTTTACATTATCATAAAATACCAAATACATAATTATAAATAAACTATTGTAATGGAGACCATATTAGCTGAGTTAATTTATTTGCATCTCAGAATTATTACAGCTTCTGTAATCACTCAAATACATTGACTCTGAACAAAACCTAAAAATAAATAACAACAAACCATAAAAATGATAGGAGTAGTCAAGTATTGTTGAAAAGCAGTCGCAAGAAAATTTTTGATATGTAGGTAGAATGAGTTAAAAATTTTTGAAGAAAATTTCTGAATTTTCAGATAAACTAAGTCAATTTTTTTTATGAAAATTTATTATTGATGAATCTTCCAAGCAACAAAAACTATTGTAAAAATTGTAAAAAAAAATCTTATTATTAAAAATAGAGTCACCATAATAAATATTGAGAAAACACAAAACAAACAAAAATTTAAAAAAACCAATGAAAAGGAAAGATAAAGTATAAAAGTAAAAAAAAGAATAAATATGGGATTGTCAACTACAAGAATCGGCAACAATCCCGAATCTGAGACTCAAATCTAGTGGAAATAAAAAAAAAAAAAGAAGGAAAAAAGAGAGAAAACCCTTTATCATAATAGAGACTAACACTGTAATGTACTTAACTGATCAACATTTGTTTTAGTGGTATCATAATCACATGAAACATTGAGAAATCTCGAGTTTGAATCTAACAATTCAAACTTAATTCAAATAAAAGTTAACTATAAAAGTATTTTTCAAACTCAAATCTAATCGATAGTAATATTCAAACTGATAACACTTTTGAAGTTGTCTATAGTAGGATGTTGAAAATTTGAATTCTTAATCAATTTCTCCGTCTCATAGTACCAAGAAATTTTGAGTTTTAATCGATCTATTCAAACATAATATCAAATAAATGTTAATTATAAAATTGTTTGTCAGATTCAAACTTAATTGATATTACTATTTAAACTGGTAATATTTTTAAAGTTGTATGTCGGAAATTTGAATTTTAATCTATCATTAAGAATTATTAAGAGAAGAATAAGTCAGCAAGCCTGTTCACATAAATTTTTTTTTAAAAAAAAAGGAAAAAAAAACTTGCTAGTATCACTATTGCCATTCCATCATCAACACCAGTATCAATGCTGACATATTAGGGCTGTCCTCCATTAACATATAATATACATCCTGTAAAATGTAAATGGCAGAGAAAATATGATAGTAAATAGCGGAGAAAATATGACTAATTTTTGCACATGATAAATAAAAAAAGGAAAAAAGAAAAAAAAATTAAATAAATTGTACAATCAAGTAAGGAAATCTTCTTTGTCCAAATTTGCACACCTATTCAATTACTTTCTCTGCTATTCCATCAGTCAGAAATCACAACTCAACATACATATGGCAACTCCTGAGGAAGGAGGAATTTGGAGAAGAAGCCCTAAACCATCTCACTCTTCTTTTAAATTTGATATCCGTCTCTTCTTCATTTCTGGATTTGGGGTTGAGTTTAGTATAGTAATCAAAGGGGAAAATCAGGTTTCTTCCATATGGGTAGTGCAAAAAACACAGAGACAGAGATGAATCAGATGAATAGTTCTGTTTCATGGTCTAATCTTCCTATGGATATATTAATCTCCATAGCCAAACTCATCGATACCCATTTCGATGTTCTTCATTTCCGTGCTGTTTGCCAA
Organism: Aleurites moluccanus; assembly: GCA_948193065.1. NCBI lineage: Eukaryota > Viridiplantae > Streptophyta > Magnoliopsida > Malpighiales > Euphorbiaceae > Aleurites > Aleurites moluccanus. Next base: position 46,615 of record CANXYC012867766.1, read on the forward strand.
TCCTGGCGTAGTTCAATGCCTGCACCTAAACCTCTATCTCCATCGCTGCCTATGCAACTTCGCTTTCTTATTGATGATCCTATCAATCCTCTTGCTACCTTCATTCTCCAAAGAAAATCAGTCTTTCGCCTTGAACCTGCTCATCTTGAAAATTTTACTCCCAACAATGGCTGGTTGATCAAAGTGCAAGAAGAAAGTAATGGAGGCAAGAAGCTTGTCATAAATCCTTTATCAAGATTTCCCATCAAGAACCTCCCTGCCACATTTCCAAAGAAATTGAACTTGCTCAATTTCCGCATCTCGCTGATAACTACTGCTTTCAGCATTGAAAGATGCGATGATGATTACTATGATTCCAATGAGGATGAGGATGAAGTTGAGTATGATCCCTATTTTCATTACTATGATGATGATGATAATGATAGCATTTCAAGCATCGAAGAATTTCCTATAGCTTATAAGGCGGCATTGTCATCGTCATCATCATCATCATCATCATCATCTTCTGGAACTCGTTCTAATAATGGGATTTTTAGCATGATCGGAGGAGAGTTCTATTCAATGAGAGTTCACGATGATCAGTGGACTCCTATGGATTGTACTGATACATATCGGGACATTATTAATTTCAAAGGAGATATCTATGCTGTGCTTAGAAGTGGGATTGGTTCTAAGAGTGATAGTTCTACGCGAGTTTCGACTCATCTTATCCTGCCTCCAAGATCCTTTTGTGGTGAGAGGTACTTTGTGGAGTCTTGTGGTGAGCTTTTCTTAGTTTCTAGAGACTACACCATATGCTCCAATAAGATTTACTATGACAATGATAGTAAATGTTTTTTCAAAGGGGAAGGAGCTACTGATATACCTTTTAAATTTGAGGTTTTTAAGCTGAATTCTGTTGGTCCAACTGCAACAATGTATAGGTGGGATGTGGTGAGCGATTTGGGTGACAGAATATTTTGTGTGAGTAGAGATTGCTCATTTTCTGTTGCTGCTCAAGATTTTGCTGGATGCAGAGGCAATTGCATTTACTTTGTTGATGAACTATCAGAGGTATATTATTATTATGAAGATGGTGATTTGGTAGATAATGCCAAAATATTTGTGTTCAATTTAGAAGATAGCAGTGCTGGACCTCTCACTTCTTTCCCAGACTTCCCTAATATATTTTGGCCACCGCCAATGTGGTTGGGATCAAATCCAGCTGCAGGTGGAGAATGAAGGTATAAAATTTTAAGTGATACTTTCCAAATATATTATTGCCTTCTTAATTATTGATATTTATATTCGCAAAAAACTCAAACCATATTTGTATAATATAGACTCGAATTAAGTTTAGTTGCACAAAAGAATTGAAAATATTGCACTTTTGGTATATGATTAAATTATTGCATATCTTTAAAAATAGAAGGTTCAAAAAGAAATCAGGAGTAAGATAAATTTTAAGAAAAACGAAACTGTGACATTGTTTTTGTAAATAGGTATCCCTCACGTTTAAAAACGGATGTAAAAATTTTAAGAATTAATTTTAGGGATAAGGTATAATTTTAACCCTATCGTTTAGTTTTAGAAATACATTAGTTCTTAATATTTTTTGAGGTATGATTTTAACTTTAACGTTATTAAAATCTATAATTCCGATCTTTTGACCGTTGACTTTTCTTCCTGGCTCCACAAGGATTAAAAAAGTAATTAGTAAATTACAATTTAGTTCCTAAAATTTTATTTATTTTTAAAAAATATTTTTTAAAATTAAAAATATAAAAAAATAAAATAAATTAATAACTAAATAAAAATTAATTATTTTATTTATTTAAAAT
>CANXYC012868628.1:0-11895 GCA_948193065.1 Aleurites moluccanus
TTTTTAAAATAATTTATTTCTCTCTTCTTAATTATAATAAATTTATAAAAAATATATTTAATTTTAAATATTTATAATATATATATATATATATATATATATATATATATATATATATATATATATATATATATATATATATATAATTGAAATTATTTACTATTTTTTTTTAATTTTTATGTAATTACTTTAAATTACGTGTAACAAAAATGAAAGGAATAAATATATAATATGTTACAAGTTGCAATGCTTCGGTGCATATATATGAAAAGAGCACATTAATTTGCTCTTTTCGTTTTTCTTTTTTACCATATAAAAGTATTCAAAGACAAGTGATTAAAATGTGCAAGACATGGACCCATAATGCATCTTAGTTACGTTTTATTAATTGTTAAGTGTAATTGTTGCTTACAATGATTGGATTTTTTAAAAGATTTTAACTTTTTGGATAGATAAGTGCATAATAATATATAATTAATTAATAGAAAAGAACACTAAAATATTATGTGTATTTTAAGTGGAGACTAAGGCTTTATTTAGCTATGAAAAATATTTTTCTTTTTCATTTTCTAGTTTTCATTTTCTTTTCTTAATTTTTTATATTTTTATTTTTTAAATTGAAAATTAGAAAATAAGAAAATATTGTAAAATTCCTTTCTATTTAAAGCTTTATCTATTTCTTTATTTCTATTTTTATTTTAAATATATAATTATTATTTTTTTATAAATATTTATTTTAAAGAAAAGTGAAAAATATTATAAAATATTTTTTCATAATATAGTTTAATTTTAGAAAACTTGAAAATTTATTTTCAAATTTTTTATTTAGAAAATTTTGATAATTAAATACAAAATCTCAATTTTCTATTTTCTTAAAATAATTTTTCAAAAAACAACCTTTATTTTTCACAACTAAATAAAATTTAAATTTTTCGTGATATATTAATATCCTAAAATTAACGCTATATGATACATTAATATCAATTTATCTAACACCGTCAAAATTATTGACATAAAACTTAATTTTTTTCTTACTTCTTATGTGGAGTCTCAAGATTTTTATATAAAACTAAATAATAATTATTTTAAAAAGTGGAAGAAAAGAAAACAATTGCAATTGAATTATTTTATTGCTTTATTGCTTTTTTTTAAATGAAGAATTTACAAGTATTTATATATGATTCTTATCCTAAAAATAAAATATAAAATATAATAAACTAATATGAATCTTTGATTTAAAACATAACTTTTAATAGCAACATGTTAAATATAAATTAGAATAAAGATAATCATTATTAAATTAGTAATGATTTTTAACACTCCTTTTCATTACTAATTTCTTTTTTTGAGATTTCTTCTTGATATCATCTTTAGTTGTTTTTAAAAAGTTTCTAACTTTTCATTGTTAAGTCCCTTCGTGAAAATATCTACTAGTTGATCATCTGTCATTACTTAAATCATTTTGATCTCTCATGCTAGAGACTTTTCTTGTATAAAGTGATATTGCACTTCTATATACTTTGTCCATGCATGAAAGACTGGATTTTTAACTAAACAATTTGTTGATTGATTATCACAATGTAACGGAATCAGATAATTTACTGGTTGGTATAAATTTCCCATCAATTGTGCTAACCAAGTGCTTTATTGTGCTGTCATAGTCTGCTCGATATTCTGCCTTTATTATTAAAAGGGACATCGTTGGTTGTCTCTTACTGCACCAAATAACAGCTCTGGAATCTAGATTGAACACAAAACCAATAGTTGACCTTCGTGTGTCATAATCACCAGCATAGTCAACATCACAATATCCTTCCATTTTGCAAGGTATTCCACTTTTATAGAATAAACCAAGATCAAGTGTTCCTTTGATGTATCTTAAAATTCTCTGAACTGTCTCCAGGTGAGACTTTTTAGGATTTTGCATGAATCGGCTAACAATTCCAACTGCAAATGCAATATCTGGCCTTGTAAGTGTCAGAGAAATTAAACTACCAATTATCTGTCGGTACATTGTAGAATCCTCCAAGTATTTTCCTTCTTCTATACTCAATTTGGAGTTCATCTCTATTGGAAGAGTAAGAGGTTTACAATCTAGCATACCATACTTTTAGAGAAGATCTTTGTCATACTTTTGTTGGCATAAGAAAACCCCTTCCTTTGTGCATTTTATTTCCAATCCTAGAAAATGATTTAGCTCTCCAAGTTCTTTCATTTGGAAACGAATTAACATGTTCTCTTTTATCTATTGGATTTCTATCTCATCATCTCTAGTTATGATAAGATCATCCACATAAACTAAGATTATTGCTAGCTTCCCTTCTTGAGCTTTGACAAATAAGCTCGAATCTACTGGTGCAATTGTATAACCACTATGAATGAGAAACTTAGCAATTTTACTATACCAAGCTTTGGGGGCTTGTTTTAACCCATACAATGCCTTCTTTAATTTGCAAACATAATTAGGATAGAGTTTGTTCTCAAATCCTTTTAGTTGCTCCATAAATACTTCTCAATCAAGCTCTCCATTCAGAAAGGCATTTTTCAGATCCATTTGCCATAAGTTTCATAACTTACTTGTAGCAAATGCTAGCAAAACACGAATTGTTGCTATCTTGGCTAGTGGACTAAATGTCTCATCATAGTCTAGTCCATATTGCTGTGAAAAACGTCGTTCCACCAGCCGAGTTCTAAATCTTTCAATTGATCCATCTGGACGAGTCTTTATCTTATACACCCGCTTGCAGGATATAGATTTCACGTCTTTGGGTTTTAGAACTAAGTCCTAAGTTTGATTCTCAACAAGAGCTTTGATCTCTTTTTTCATGGCTTTTCTCCATTCAACCTTCCATAATGCCTATTTATAAGATGTTGACTCTCTTTCTTCTTCCACTAATGCAATATTGGTATACTTGGGATTTGGCTTTTTAAGCCTAGTTGATCTTCTCAATTGCGGTGGTTGTTCTTCCAACATCTCTTTTATTATTTGACTATGTGTTTTCTGATAAACACTCGTAAACCATGGTGTCTCTTGAGATTGTGATTATATTAAAATCTCTAGAATCTGTTGGACCTCTTTTGTCTTCTCCTTTTCTTAAAATTATTCTACTTCTTTTGTCTGAGGAAGCGCAACATATTCTGGGGTCCACCAAGATGATGTCTCATCAAACACAACATTTCGTGAGACATGACACCTGCCAATTGTAGGATCACAACATCTCCATTCTTTTCTCTTTTCATCATAGCCCACGAATATACATCTGATGGCCTTCTTATCAAATTTGTTGCGTAGATGATCAGGAACAAATACATAGCAGACACAACCAAATACTTTGAAGTGGCTAACTATTGATTTCAACTTCCAAAGCTTTTCAAATGGAGAGATAAATCCCATCTTTGGTTGTGGAAGTCTGTTGATTTTGTGAGTTGCTATTCTCATGCATTCCACCCAAAATCTGCTAGGAACATTTTTAGCATGCAATATGCTTCGACAAGTTTTTGCAATATGCTTCGACAAGTTTCTGCAAGATGCTTGTTCTTCCTTTCTGAAATACCATTTTGATGTGGTGTGTTTGGACAAGTCAACTTTTGCCTAATCTTACATTGAAGAAGATAATTAGAGAATTCATCTGATATGTATTCTCCCCCATTATCAGTACTTAGATATTTAATTTTTATCCCAACTTCTCCTTCAATCATCAGCTTAAACTCTTTGAATTTTGTAAGAGTTTCTGATTTTTCTTTCATAAAGTACACTCAGACGTACCTTGATTAGTCATCGATGAATGACACAATATAGTACATACCATTGATAGAGGATTGCTCACCTTTGCAAATACATCTGAGTGGATAAATTCTAATTGTTACTTAGATTTAAAAAATGACTCCTCATATGGAAGTTGATGTACTTTTCTATATTGACATCCAGCGCAAACTATGTCAGTGCGAACATTAAGACTAAATAGTCCTCTTAATGAAGACTTGTTTATTATTTCCTTTAACTTGTCATAGTTGACATGTCCTAACTGTGCATGCCATAAATCAGTTGTCTCATTTCTCCTTATTTTGTCAACATAAGCCTCCTCTGCCATCATGACATACATGGAGTCTTTTTTTTGTCCTTCCATTATTGGCTTGTCAATTATTTTGACTTATTGATAAACTTTAATATCATTCGGTCTAAACACAACAAACTTGCCAGTATTTGTAAGTTATGAAACTGACACAAGATTCTATTTCATCTCTGATACTTTATAAACATCATTTAATTTCACTTGCCTTTGACTTGAATCAATGACTGTGTCTCCAACATGAGTAATTGGTAATCGCGAGTTATTTGCAGTTACTACAACTTGCTTGCTTTTATACTCTGAAATATTGCATAGCTTCTCCTTGTTTCCTGTCATATGACTGGAATACCTAGAATCAAAGATCCAATCCTTCTTATAATTAATTCTCTGAGATGTGGAAGCACTAAAACTCTGCTCTTCTTCTTTCTCTATTGTGATAGTCATGAGGCTTGGAGCTTCTATAACTTCTAAATTATTATAATCTTCCTCTTGCATTGTTTCTATAGTTGTAAACAATGCTTCAGCATCCCACTCAAGTTCAACTTGTTGATGATTGGTTACAGTTGCTGCATTACTTTCAATTTTCTTCTTAGACCTGCAATCCCTCGCGTAATGTCCTTTTTTGCCACAATTGAAACATTTGCCATTTTGACGTCTAAATTGTTTAGACTGTCTACTTTGCTGATATTGCTTTTGTTGAGCTCCCCCTAATAGTGGATCCTCTCGTATCTTTCCTCTAGTCTGATCACGAGGTTGATTCTTTCTTCTGTTCGTGAAGAGTGCAACTTCTTCAGTATTTAAAGACACTCCAGCCATTTGTTTTGCTAGAGTTTCTTGATTAGACAATAAATTCTCTAATTTTTCAATTGAAGGTTATGTGGGTCAACCTTAAACTACAGCAACGAATCCCCTGCATTTGGGATGCAAGCCATGTATAATAATTCGCCTCATTCTTTCATTGACAATTTTGGATGTCTCATCCAACTCAGCAATTTCTCTGCATAAGGATTTCACTTTGGTAAAATATTGACTAATTGTCATATCCCGTTGTGAGATAGACATTAGTTCATTTTCTAACAATTGGAGTCTTACATCATTTCTTTTTTATGAATCTAGATGCAAGAGAATCTCAAGCTTGCTTGGGTGTGACAGCTTCCCTGATGTACTCCATCATTTCCTCTTCTATAGTGGTCTTAATTGCGAGCATGGCTTTTCCAACTTTAATCTTCTATTTTTTAAGATTACTGCTATCATCTTCTAGTGGTGATGTAACTTCTGTCTCAGTAACAATTTCCCATAAATCTTGACCTTGCAACTATGATTCGATGCAAGTCTTTCACATGTTATAATTATTATTATTCAAATTTTTAATAACACTGACATTACTTGACTCTGTCATCGTGACTTGATTTGAGCAGCGTCACAATTAACTAAGTGTAGTTCCAAACCAATAAAACTTCATAATTATAAACTGTGCACGAGATAAATTTTTTTTTACATACAACTAATTTGTACACAAATGTCGAAAAATATGATTCACGATCGAGTGACTCTGATACCACTTGAAGATTTTTATATAGAACTAAATAATAATAATTTTAACAAGTGGAAGAAAAAAAATAATTGCAATTGAATTATTTTATTGCTTTATTATTTTTTTAAAATGAAAAATTTATAAGTATTTACACATAATTTTTATCCTAAAAATAAAATATAAAATATAATAAACTAATATGAATCTTAGTTTTAAAACTTAACTTTTATCAGAAACATATTAAATATAAATTAGAATAATGATAATCTTTATTTAATTAGTAATGATTTTTAACATAGTCTATATAGTGTCATGTGTCGTATAATAAAAAAAAAATAAAAAAAAAAAAAAAAAAAAAAAAAAAAAAACAGTATTTAAGAACCGAAAAACGCTGCATTTTAGATAAAATCGTATATTTATCATATATCATTTTGCTATTTTGGCACCTTTCAATTTTAATTTTCTTATTCGTTCATGCAAGAGGGAAGGAGAGAGGATCAGACAAACTAAGAAAACACACAGCAAAAAAAAAAAGGAGAAAAATGAGAATAAATGATAAATAAAAAACCTTTACCACAACAACCGTAGCTACAATTTGTTGAACTAACTGACCTTTTTACTTCATTTTATCTGTTGTTTAAAATTATTATAAGAATTAAAAATTATTAAATAACTTCACAATTTTCTATAAAAAGAATATTTTAGCCTTATGTATTTTTTTTTTTTTACAATTGAAGTTATTTAACATTTAAAATAGGTAATAAGAGATGAAAATAAAATTAATATATACATATATATATAAATTCAATGAAATTTTTGATATCTTACATTACCAACAAATAAATAAAAAATAAAAAAAGATAAGTTCAAATTTGTAATCTTATAATCTAAAAATAATTTAAATATCAATGATATAGAGCTCAACATGGCTAGGAATTGCTTTTATATGGAATATATTAAATAATATTTATATATTATTCAATAAATTAATGTGCATGCTAATATTAATTAAGTGCATGACCAGACATCGATGCTTCTTATTAATTAATATTTTCTTGTGACATAATAAATGTTTTAATTTTTATTTTGATATATTTTAATTTAATTATTTATTTCTTAATTCAAATTACATTTTATTTTAATTTTATAATAATATTTTTATTAAAAATAAATATTAAAAAATATAAAAATTAATTAAGAGATATAAAATGTAAGAGAATTAGAAATATAAAAGTAATTAAAATAATAAATAAATTAGAAATATTATAATAGATTAAAAATTTTTTTTAATAGAATGTTTATTATGAGATAAAGGGAATATAAAATAGTAACTAGTAGATATGCTCATTTATAGATAACCAATCAAATTGCAGATTAAGCACAATTATGCTATATATAGATATAGTATATTACCTATATATAAAATACTTGTTCTTAATTACCTAGATTTATATATAAGTGGCAAGTTTTTTTGTTTTTGTTTTTTAAAATGGATGACAGCAATGGATAATTAATTGTTCTTTTAAGGAAAACAGAGGATAAAAATAGTTTAAACCAATAACTAAACAAAGGGGTTTAGCTAGCAATCCATCGTTAGGTGTTTTGTTTTATTATCATTATTTTCTTTTTGCCAGAGATCTAATTAATATTTTTCTTAATTTTTTTTATAATCCTTTATATATATATATATATATATATATATGACTGCTGCCTTATCCAAGATTTTATATTATATGTAAATGATAGTGGTGGTTGGAAGAAAATTTGCAACACTTTAAAGGGAAAAATCAAAATTTTTTTAGAATCTAATAAAAAAAATGTTAACAGAAGAATTTAAGAGTTGGAATTAAATTAAAATTTTGAGAACATGAATTATGAAACAATAATTTAAGGAAATAAATCTGAATATTTTAAGAAAAAATATAATTTAAATTTAAAATCTTTTAATTTAAGGGTCTTCCTCTTTACAAATGGTACTAAAAATTAATGGCACAATATTGTATTTCGATACACTAAAGTGATTAAATATTAATTCAATTTTTTTTTTTTTAATTCACTTTCTTGGAGATTATAATGGCATGACGTGATGGGATTGTCACACGGGAAATATACTATGGAAGCTTTCATTTGGATGCTGCAAATTGCCAATTAGTACTGTATTATGTTTGACCTTCAATAAATGGAAGATGATAAATTACTTTTACCATGTGTTGGATTCTTCTTTATCTAGCAAAAATGATAACAAAATTCTGTGGAAAAAAGAAAAAAAAAAAAATCTAAACCATGCAATGAAACCGAAAACACACTTTAACCTCAAAACTGTGAAAAGATTATTCTTATTCGCACATAATTCTATACATTATTTTTTTTTTCAGCTCTATTATTTTTATAAAAACTGCAATATTGAAAATTAATATTAGAAAAAAAGGAATATTTTTATGTGACACAATCTTTATTTTAAATGAATTTAGGAGTGAATATAATAATTTTAGAAAAAGATACCGCTCGCATTTAAAGATGGATGCATAAAATTTAAAAATAAATATTATAATAATAAAATTAATTTATTTAAAAAAATATAAAAATATCAAACATATATTTTAATTATAAATATTCAAAAGTCATTATAATATCATTGAGAGAGAAAATTGAAAATAATTAAGAAAAAAAATTAAAAAAAATTAAAAAGAAAACATAGGAAAATGAAGAAAATAAAAAAATGAAAGAAAAATAAGACTAAATAATATTTTATCAAGGATTAAAGAAATTTTTTTTAAAATAAAATAATTATTTTATTAATTTTATCAAATTTTAAAAATTAAATAGTAATTTACTCTTAAAAATCTCAAAAACTAAGATTAAATACGTGATTTTATTTTTATCTAAATTCGTATACGTAAATCACACGCCTAATTGAGAAAATGATTTAAATTTTCTAAAATATTTAAGCTCATTATCTCTCAAATTAAATCCTTTGCTGGCATTCATATAGTATTTTGAAATCCTAATTAATATAATTTAACGTCTCCTCCCTAATAATTAACATTTGCAATCCTTCTAGACCTGATGGAACATACCGTATGGAAGGTACATGATTCTTGGTGGGTATACTTGCACTAATATTAATTAATAAAATATTGCCATGGAATCTTTGTATAAGTAAATAGATGAGAATGATTATGTCCCTAACATTTATGAATAAAATAAAATAAAATAATATTTAGAATAATCTTCAAATGGATATTTTTTTAGTAAATTAAGAAGATTTTATGGTTCCTAATACGTATGCGGGAATCAGAATCCTTTTGTGTATAATGGCTTGTCAAAAACCATTAGATAGATTATGGGACATGAAAAAAATGCAAAGTAGAGCATATACTTAAAATTCTACTTGATTTAGTTGTTGTTAACAATCGTTAAATATTAATTATTATTAATAGTTATTAGTCGATAATTGATAGCTGATAATTATTAATTAATATTTAATAATTAATTATTATAAGTATTTAATAAAATTATTATTAATTATTAATATATTTAATAATCATTCATAATAAATATTTATTTTTTTTATTTAAATGTTATTTTTAAAAAATAATTTAATTTTTTATTTAAATAAATAATAATTTTTTTAAAAGACTTAAAATTAAAAATTTTATAAACAATAATTATTTAAAAGTTAAAATCTATAACTGTTAAAAGTAAAAAAATTAATAGTTATATTAAATTTTTTTTGTCAAACCCACTTTGAGACATCCTAGGCGGCTATTGCCTAATGTTGTATAAATATGACCTCTATGTATATAAAGATTATTCTTCCGAGTAAGAAGCCTTTAGCTAAAATATAGTGTTCTAACTGAATCATCTTCAATATGTGGGAACAGTGTGTATATATATATATAAATTCAATAAAACATAATCCATTTTTAAAACAAGACTAATGATAATGTATATAATTGTGGTGGAGGATAAATTATATATATAATTTGACTTGATGAATAATGTGATTTATTAATAAATCAACTTAAAATTATTAGAAAAACTCAGAATTAAAAAATAATCCATGTTCAAAATGATTCTCTCTCTACTATATATATATATTGATCCATCAAACCATTTGCCACTTATATTATTATTAGTATACTAAATGAATGTATGATATTATTATTAGATATAATAATGCATATTGAATTAATGTAGAAGTGGCCATGCCACATGTAGAAGAAGTGGGTAATTTTTTTATAAAAAAAAGTATTGTTTTTATATATTTACCATTATTGTTGATGTGGTGATCGTATTTATTGTGAGTTTTTAGACTATCTGAATAAATAAAAATTTAAATTTAAATTTAAATATAATATTTTTTTTATATAGTTAAAAATAAATCTCTATCTTTTAATTTGAAATAAGTTATGAAACTCATAATTTATGAATAAATATTGATTTCTAAGACTTGCGATATATTAATCTCTTTAAATTAGGATGAACTACTTTCAATTTCAAAATCTTTCATCTAGTAACAAGACAATTTTAATTTTAGATTTTTTTTTTCACTTTTTGTTTTGATTTCTTTTTATTGTAGTTTTCTTGCCTCTTATTATTTAGGGTTTGTAAAACGTTATATAAATTACCTTAACTCTTTTTAGAAGCAGTTTTTGATTAATTATACAAAATTAAACTCTAAACTATGTGCTTATATTTTTAAACGCTCTTACATTGCATCAATTGTGAATAGTTTTGATTGCTTCCCTTAAAATAATAGTTTGCCCATCTTATTATCGTCCGTTTCCTTCAAAAATTTGGATTAATTTACTCTTTTATCGCTTTTATAAAAATAAAAAATATTAAATAACAATTAACTAAAAGACGATGAAGGAATTTTTCTTTTCTGAAAAAAAAAAAAAACAAGAGACAAAAAAATAATAATAATCAAAATCAATCAATGCCTTTCTTCTTTCATGAAATAAACTTTGCAGTGTTGTTAAAAAAAAACTCTACATTGGCATTCTTTTCTTTGGGGAATATTTTGATTTAGAATTAGAGGTAAATAATTTATCTTGCAATCTATTTTTCTTTTGTATCTTTTTTAATATTTTTAGTATCAATATGAAAAATTGACAATCTTGCTGAAAAAAGTGGTGAAGACAAGAAAATATTTATTAATGTCCCTGTGGGAGGATCTTAAACATTATTAAATTTTGGAAATAATATGAACCAACCATTATTAAATTTTAGGAATTTATTAATGTCCCTGTGGGAGGATCTTATATCTTGGAGCTAGGGATATATATATTAGTGTACTTGAAGATTGGCATCTTATTCTGGCAATATATCATGCGTGCACTGTCTATATATATACATACACATACATACGTGGGGATGATTAGCTTGAGCTCATGCAAGCTTAGGTTTTGTCAAGATTAGATTGGGAGAGCATCGTTCATTTTCAATGTGCTAATGAATCTTTGAATTTTATTATTATTTTTTTAAGGTAAATATGTATATAATCACGTTGGATCCTATCAGAGTGGAGTGGAGGTTTGATTCATGTTCTATGGCCAAAATTAAAGATAAGGAATGAAATTCGCATATAATTATTAGAATCAAATCAGATGATGCATTTTCTAAATTATTGATTGATTGAAAAATACATGCCTTTGCTATACGTAAATATATCACACGTAAGGGGGGAGGGATAATCAACATATCATTAATCACATTAATCCCTTTGCAATACATTAATGGTATATGTTTGATTTACTCATAATTTGGAAATTAATCTAATTTTTAAAATAAAAATTTATTTTTTTTACTTTAATTTATAAATAATTTAAAATTTCTTTCTGATCTTTTTTATACTTAAATAATTTCAATTTTTTATTAATACAATTGATATAATACATATTTTTAAATATAATTATTAATCTAATCAATAAATTTTATTTAATTTGAATTCAGATTTCGGATTGAATTCAATAACTACTAAAATTTTTCTTTCAAATATAAATATTGAGAGGGAGGGGTTCCAAAATTAATTAAATAGTTAAAATGTTATATCTTGCTTAGCATCAGTAGATAGATGGCCTAACAAATTCAAATTTAAATCTATTATTCAACTATATATATATATATATATATATCTTTAGATTAAGCGTCTATCTTATCAGTCCACCCTTCTGTGAAATGTCTTTGTCTTAGAACCCCGGTGTGTGTGGCTGTGGTCTTTACTTCATATATCAAGAGAAGGGGATCCCTCCGTCAATCTAGCAATTTGGACGAGCTACATTTTTA
>CANXYC012869996.1:0-13525 GCA_948193065.1 Aleurites moluccanus
TTTTTAAAATAAATCAAAGTCGTCATTCACTTATAATTAATTTAATCTCTATCATCTATTATTTTTACCATTAATTATTATTTATATATATAATTAGATTTTGATTATTAAATTTAAAAATAAATAAATTTATTTTCTAAATACATATTTTTATTAAATCAAGAGTTCAAGATTATTAATTTTTTTAAAATAAATCAAAGTCGTCACTTACTTATAATTAATTTAATCTCTATCATCTATTATTTTTACCATTAATTATTAATTGTTAAGAAAAATTAAAATATATATATATATATATATATATATATAAACCAGTCTTTAATTATTTTATCATAATTTGTAAATTATTTAATTAAAATTATTTATTTTCATTTTAAATTAATGACTTGAAAACTACTAAAAACAATTTATAATGATTTCTAAACTCGTGCCAAACAGATCCTTACTGTCTACACGGCTGAAAGTCGAAAGTCCCAACAGAACTAATCTCTCTTCCTCGGTGAAACCTCACAGATTCCATCGGATAAGAAGCGATCAAGGAAGAAGAGGAAGATGGGGACCCTTGGCAGATCCATATACACCGTCGGATTCTGGATTCGCGAGACCGGGCAGGCCCTTGATCGCCTCGGCTCCCGCCTCCAAGGCAACTACTACTTCCAAGAGCAACGTGAGTTCATCATTTCTCCAAACCCTAGTTCCCTAAACTATCCCCTTTTTGAATATGCTTCTTTATACTTTGTGAAATCCTTCTCCTCTTTCATTGTTCCTCAAATTAGATCAGTTTTTTGGAATGCCATTCAAATTTATGTTACTGTCTGAACTTGACTTGTCCCTTGTCACTGTTCATTAGGCAGTGATAATGCTGACATTTTAAGGCAAATTGATTGTGTGATTTTGAGTTGAGAGAAAAGTTTAATATGGTTAGGATCATTTTGGTTCTGCTTCAGTAGTTAGTAAAAATTGCCAGATTTTTGTTCATAAAAAGGAATTTTAAACACGGCATTTAGTTTTCTTTTTTTTTTTCCAGAACTAAATTTGTTAACTGTATTGTGAAATATCATAATTTATTTTTAAGACTCTGGATAATTGTATTATGTTTAAAACTCTGGATGATTGTTCAAGTTTGGAAGACTGATCTTTCTTGCTTAAAATATCTTAAAAGCCACTTTAAAAAGTCAGTGTTAGTGGGAAATCGATGAGAGAATACTCCACATTATTGGTATTGTCTGAGTGAAGCAGTTTGTTAAGGTATTTGTTTTCCTTAATTGCTTATGCGTGTTACCTATCCAAACCACTGAAACTGGTAGCATTCAATACTAATGCTTTTGATTTTCCTACATAAGTTAGATGCCTTTCATAACTTGCTTCTTGTTTTTTTACCAGGAGTAATATAATCTGGTTATACTGTTTTAGTTTGCAGGTATGTACTTACTAATCCTGTTTGCGTTTTAGTTTCTAGACATCGAACTCTCATGAACATATTTGATAAAGTCCCTATAGTCGATAAGGATGTATTTGTGGCTCCTAGTGCCTCTATCATTGGAGATGTTCAAGTCGGAAGAGGATCATCTATTTGGTATGGATGTGTTTTGAGAGGTATGATTTTTAAGACTTGTTAAACTATGTATGATGCTTTCAACATTTTGTTTATTAATTGGGCTTGATTGGAGACCTCCCCTAAGAAATGACCACCATCTGAAAAGAAAAGTTTATTGTTGTTGGTGGTGGTGTATGGAAGATGTAATGATGCCCATTTCTTTCAATCAGGGGGAAAAAATGAGAAATGATTTATTTTATTGATTCTCGTGGTTTCTATATTTCTAACATAATTTGAAGCTTTGGTATTTGAATATGCAAAGCTTGCATATTGTCTTTCTTCTCAGAAATTATACCAATTACTTTTGAGTTTCTTTTGTTTATATTCCCGTGGGGTTCGTTTGATAGATATTTTTTTGAGATGAAAGGGGATTTGGATTTGGATTTGGTTTTTAAGTGAAATTAAAAAAATATCTTGATATAAAATTCAAATACATTCATTTCAAACAAATATCTATCCAGATGACCTCTTAGTGAAATGATTGTGTCTATCATTCTTTTGCATATTTTTGATAATCACATGGCAGTTAGATCTATTTGGCTGAAATTGAGACCCCTCCGCACTGCTGATTTAACTGCTATTTTGGATGGATCAAATTATCCTACCTGTCCCTCTCCCTTCCTCCTCCCCACTTTTCTTGAACTTTTTGATGTGGAAGAGTTTCTCACTTCCAAATTGATAACAAAAATAGTAGCCATTTTTCAATGTTTTTCTCAATCTCTTCAATTTTGACAAATTAATGTATTACAGCGTAATGTTTGAAGATGTTGTCCAATCTCTCTTTTGTTTTAGCCTGGCTGCAAGTTCAGTTAATTATTGTTCACTCTATTAAATTTTGAACTTGGCTTGCTTTGCATAGATAGTATATAAAGCTGTGTTTCTTGCTTGTATCTTTTGTCGAGAGTTAGTGACCGGGGAAATGTTTTGTTATGTTACATTGTAGTACTATTGTCCTAGAAACTTTTTAGCTTTATTAAAATTGAATCTTCAAATTTAACACTAAAAAAAAGCATTCTACATATTAAAAAAGGTGCACAATGTAATGTGTTGGTCTAAATCTAAAGTTTGATTGGTATTGTGGTCTCAAAAAAATCTTTTTTTTTTAAAGAAATAAGTGATAGCATTTTGTAATAAGTTTATTGTGTGGGTTGGATAATTAATAAGATGATAATAATGATATAATGTTTGTAATTACTATTTCCAAATTGTTTTGTTCATTTCAATTTAATTGCCAAACAACTCTAGTGGGATGCAACATATTATATCCTCATATTATGATTCCATACATCTTAATCAACTTATAATACTACTTCTAGTTACCTTTATTTTTCATAGAGTCAAGATTGACCCATATTACTCCATCCCATTTTATTGAAAATGGTACCAAAATCAAATATGTAAAAAAATAGTAATAATAATCAGTTTTTTCATTCATAAAGTATAGCTCAAATATTTAAAATATCAACACTGAGCCAAAAAAAAAAAAACATATACGCATAAGTAAAAAATTCACCTTAGAAGAGAAATGCTCTTGTTTATGGTTAGTTTTAAAGATTCGTTAAAAATTAAAATTGAAATGTGATTTTACTTTTAATTTTATTCTTTTATATAAAAACTGTAAACAAAGAAGATAAAATATATTTCTTATATATTTCATCATAGGTACAAAACTGTATATATATATATATATATATATATATATACACACAGATTTGTAAATCTATGTAAGGAAATCTAAACTAAACGCCTACAATCAAGCCTATATCAAATCCTACAGGCTGTTACATTTCTGTTTCTATAACACTCTCCCTTAAGTTGGAGCATAAAGATTAATCATGCCCAGCTTGTTATACTGATAATCAACCCGAGCCCCATTGAGGGCATTTGTGAAAATATCTCATAATTGTTCTCCAATTTTCACATGTCCTATAGAGATCAAATTCTGCTGCACCTTTTTACGAACAAAATGACAATCAATTTCAATATGTTTAGTTCGTTCATGAAATATAAGATTATAAGCAATATGAAGAGCAATTTGGTTATCACACCACAACTTTGCTGGTACTGAGACTTTAAGACCAATTTTAATTAACAACTGATGTATTCATATTATCTCACACACAGACTATGCCATAGCCCTGTATTCTGATTCTACACTGGATCGAGATACAACATCTTGTTTCTTACTTTTTCATTAAATCAAGATTCATCTGACAAACACACAATAACCAGTGGTTGATCTTTGGTCAATCTTAGAACATGCCCAATCTGCATCTGAGAAACACTCGATATGAGTATGTCCATGATTTGTATACAATATCCTCAGTCCATGAGCTCCCTTTAGATAGCACAAGATCTGTTCTAAAGTTTCCCAATGATGAAACATTGGGGAAGACATGAATTAACTTATAATTTTGGCAAAGTATGTAATATCTGGATGAGTTACTGTAAGATAGTTCAATTTCCCAACCAGTCTTCGACACTTCTCAGGATCTTCAAATAAGTCTCCATCTTTTGTGAGTTGCAGATTAGGAAGCATTAGGGCACTACATGGTTTAGCCCCCAACTTTCCAGTTTCAATTAATAAGTCAAACACATATTTCCTTTGAGATAAAAAAATGTCTTTCTTGCTTCTTGTCATCTTAACTCCCAAGAAATACTTCAATATTTCTAAATCTTTCGTGTGAAATTGGGTATGAAGAAAAGATTTTAAATAGGAGATTCCCATAGTATCACTTCCAGTGATGACAATATTATCAACATACACCACAAGGAGAATAATACCTGATGCAAAATGTTTATAAAAAACCGAGTTATCAGACTTGCTCTTATGCATTCCAAATTGTTCCAGTGCCTTACTAATTTTCAAACCAAGCACGAGGATTCTGTTTCAAACCGCATAGGGATTTGCGAAGATGACAAACTTTTTCACACTCCCTCTGAGCAACAAACCCCAGTGATTGCTCCATATAAAGCTCTTCCTGCAGATCACCATGTAAAAAAGCATTCTTGATATCTAACTGATGTAAAGATCAATCATGAATAGCTGCTATAGAGATGAATAAATGAACAAAGGTCAATTTTGCCACAAGAGAAAAAGTATCAAAATAATCCACACCATAAGTCTAAGCATAACCTTTAGCCACAAGGCGGGCTTTCAGTCGAGCTACTGAGCCATTTGAATTAAAATTGACGGCGAAAACCCATTTACCGCCAACAACTTTAATTCCTATAGGCAAATTCACTAAATCCCAAGTACCATTAGCATCATGAGCATTTATTTCCTCAACCATTGTAGGACACCAACTAGGATTAGACAAGGCTTCCTTAACAGTTTTCGGTAGAGCAACAAAATCAATGGATGCAACAAAGGAACAAGAAGAAGAAGACAAGTGATCATAAGAAACAAAAGATGAGATAAGATAAGTACATGAACGTTTACCTTTACGAAGGGTTATAGGTAGGTCAACATCATTGGGCATTGGATCTGATTCCGAAGAAGTTACAGGTACTGAACATGTAGTAGGTGAATCTTGTCGTCTGGAATAGACATGGCAAATAGGAGGTTGTGGTGGTGGTGGTGGAGGTGGAGGTGGAGGTGGCGGTGGGGTTATTGTAGGTGGAGCATTGGGGGTCGAAGTAGAATTAATGGATTGATATGTGACATGATAAATCAACAGATCATCCTCCCCCTTGATTAGAAGAAATGGAGGGAGTAGGAAAAAACGGAATATGTTCCAGAAAGGTAACGTCAGTTGACACAAGATACATGTTAAGATGAGAACAGTAGAATCGATACCCCTTTTGAAGACGAGAGTAACCTAGAAAAACACATTTTAGAGACTTTGGATCTAACTTAGTGATTTGGGGACAAACATCATGAGCAAAACAAGTACTACCAAATATTTGTGGTTCAATAGGAAACACAAGTTTGGTAGGAAAAATGATATTGTAAGGAAGCTCACCATGAAGAACAGATGAGGGCAAGCGGTTAATTAGAAAGTAAGCAATGAAAACTGCATTAGCCCAAAATTGTTTAGGAATGTGCATTTGAAATAAGAGTGCCTTGGCTGTCTCAAGAAGGTGTCTATTTTTTCTCTCAGCCACATCATTTTGAGATGGTGTGTCAACACAAGATGATTGGTGAAGAATGTTATTTTGAAGTATGTAAGTTTGAAAAGAATCATAAAAGTATTATTTGGCATTGTCACTTCTCAATGTATAGACAAAAATATGAAATTGTGTTTTAACCTCAGTACAAAAGGTTGGAAAATGAGAAAATACTTCAGAACGATTTTTCATTAAATAAAGCTAGGTTACATGAGAAAAGTCATCAACAAAAGTAACAAAATATTGAAATCCAGTTTTAGATACAATGGGACACAGACTCCAAACATCTGAATGAATTAACTTAAAAGGAAAATTGGCTCGTTTATTGACATGAGGGACTAAAGACAGATGATGATGTTTTGTAAACTGACATGAGTCACAAGCTAAGGAAGATACATTACGAAATTGATGACACTGTTTCTTCAATAGAGGTAATAAGGGATGTCCCAATTGACAATGTGTTTTGAAAGGAATTAGGACAACTGAACAGGAAATGGATTTGGATACTTGAGTATCTAGAATGTAAAGCCCACTTGATTCATGTCCTTTACCAATAATCCTCTTCGTCATAAGATCTTAAATAAGACAATAATCAGGAAAAAATAAGAGACAACAATTAAGCATATGAGTAAGTTTGCTTATATACAATAAGTTGAAAAAGAATCCGGGTACACTTAATACAGAAGACAAGGAAAGTAATGGAGTTGGATTAATTGTGCCAGAACCAATAACAGAAGATGTAGAACCATAAGCTAAAGTAACATTAGAAGAAGAAGTGTGAGACTGGAATGTGGATAAGAGACTAGGATTACCTGTCTTATGATTTGTGGCACCATAATCAATGACCCACTGAGAGGAAGAGGAAAGAAGACACATATTTGAGTTACCTGACTTTGCCATGGTAGTCACAGGACGAGATGAATTCTGAAATGCTTCTTGGTACCTAGTGAATTTAGCAAATTCTTATGTAGAAACTGTAATTGTCTGGTCAGAGGGTGAGCTAGATGAAATAGTAGCTGCAATATGTGCTGAGTGGGTTTTCTGATTTTTATTGAGCAATTTCCGGCATGTGCGTTTGGTATGGCTTGGCTTATGGCAATAATAACAGACTACTCTTCTTGTTTCTTGGCCTCGATTGTCTCGAGTACTGCTTCCTCTGTTATTACCTCTATAATATGATTGCCCAAACTCAGAGCCTTTATTATGACTAACAAGAGCACTAAAATTCTGAACAGATGGAGAAACACAAGCACTTGTATTTGTGCGTAATACTCTAGTAAAAACCTCATGTAAGGAAGAAATCTCAGCACTGAAAAGAATATGGGATTTAGCAATCTCAAATTAAGAACTAAGACCAGCTAAAAAACTCATTATGGCAATTTACTCTCTTTGAGCATGCTGGACTTTGATATTAGTACTAAATAGTAACAAGACATTTAATTATTCATAAATCTTTTTGAAATTCATAAAATAGGATTGGAGAGATTGGTCTTGTTGTTCAATACGATAAAATACCTTGCAAACTTTATAAATACGAGAAATGTTTCCCTTTCTGGAATACGTGATTCTAAGTATTCCATCAATTCTTTAACATATTCACAATAATTAATCATACTAACAATTGTAGGATCTATTGAATTCCAAAGTTGTAAAAATAAATGAGTATCAGCTCTCAGCCATTCTTAGCGAGTATCGTCTGTGGGTGGATTATTGGTGAGATGATTGTCCTTACAAATACTTTGTAAATAAATTCTAATCGTCTTGCACCAATCCAAATAATTTGGACTAGTTAATTTATGTTCTGTGATTTTGGATATCATGGGAATGACATCAATTATAACCAAATTCTTATGTTCATTGGCCATTGACAAATCACAGATTCACAATAAAATTCAAATAATAATTTTCAGAATTAACCCACCAAGCATAAACAAAATTATCACAAATCATGAATAAACTCTAGACCAAAAAAATTTACTTATTCAGCCAGAATTTGCACAAACCCAGTAGCAAAAGAAATCCAAAATTTGAGTATCTCACAGCTAAGGCACACAACCAGCAGTGGAAAACAAAGATCAGAGAGGAAAAGAAGAAATCTTTCTTGTAAATGGCGAGCATTGAAGCAAAGAAGACAACAGGGTTGCCGGAAAGAGGGAATTGACGCCGGAAATCAGAATCGGAAGGTGGAGCTCCGAGATACCCACCTCTATGTGCCGGCGCGTGTGACAGGTGGCAGATGCTTCTGCTTGCGCGTGAAGCTCATGTGCCGAGCTTCTGGGGGCCGGACTCCGAGGAAGTGCTGATCGACAAATGACGCTCCAGTCGACGCCGATGGTCTAAGTAAACAATCACTCAAATAGGGTGACCCAAAAAACTTCAACCTTGTGCTTACTGGGCAGAAAAAAAATGCAAAAAAAAAAATTTATATTTGAAGCTCTGATGCCATGTAAACAGAGAAGAGAGACCATATTTCTTGTATATTTTATCATAGGTACAAAACTATATATATGTACAGATATGTAAATCTATATAAGGAAATCTAAACTAAATGCTTACAATCAAGCCTATATCAAATCCTACAAGCTGTTATTTTTTTTTGTTTTTATAACAAAAGCTAAAGAGGAAGGAAGAGAATTAATGTATGCTATAAATATGAGAGAAAATTTAAATAGAAATAGTTATTTTAATTATTTATAGAGAAATTAACTAGGGGTATTTTAATCTCTTTAACATTAATTTGTATTTTGGTTGTGGTCCTAGCATTTAAGAATGTGAAAATAGAGGTTCTTTTGTTATTCAAACTAGAAATTCTCTAAGAAATCCATTAACCTATGTTCCTAATTAGTGGGCCTTCCTTCGAATCATTTTTCATAATGTCACCGATAAATGTATTATATTCAATCATCATTGCTAGTCAATGACAACTCAAATAAATGTGCCCATATGGTTGGAATCTGAGTTCTTAGTTCAAGCAATTTTTTCTCCTTTTTCCCTCTTATGCCCTACCATTTTTTATGAAGATGATAAACATCTAAGCAAGTCATCAGAGAGTCTAAATCATCACTCCATCTAATTATTTGTTGAATGTTGAGTCTCATTTTTTAAGGTTTTCGCTTGTTGAAAAAGAGGATGCAATTCTATACTTGCTTGTATATTGGGATATAGAAGTTTCTCTTAAATTCAATTTGTTCAATTGGATGTGATTTCTAGAAAATCTTTATGTGGTTGTCTTTGTTGTATTTTTGTTTATTGTAATATAAATTTTGCTTTGTGGATAGGTGATGTGAGTAGTATTAGTGTTGGAGCTGGAACCAATATACAAGACAATTCCCTTGTGCATGTGGCAAAATCTAATCTAAGTGGGAAAGTGCTGCCAACTATAATAGGGGACAATGTTACTGTAGGTAATTAATATGGTATTTGATATGAATCAACCTGATTTGGGCTTCAACCATTTTATGTCTTTTGATTTAAAATGTGAACTGGGTAGGTCATAGTGCTGTTTTACATGGTTGTTCTGTTGAGGATGAGGCTTTTGTTGGTATGGGAGCAACACTTCTTGATGGTGTTATTGTTGAGAAACATGCCATGGTTGCTGCTGGAGCCCTTGTGAGACAGAACAGTAGGATTCCTGCTGGAGAGGTATGACTTTAAACTTTCTCTGTCACTCTTCACATATCAATGTTATTGTTTTTTAATGTTTATTCTCTAGGCAGTTGTTCAACATGTGTTATGCTCAAACTTGTTCTATAAAATTCTACAAGTTCTGAATATTCACAAGTGCACGAATCATATCGTAGATAGCAATAAGTTTGCTCCGAGGTTGATCTCTTCGCGGAATAGAGGAAATATACCTAGATGCCATATACTTTAACTTGTTATCATATTAATGCCAACAAACTCTGAAAAACAAATAAATCTTAAATACTTTAATCCAGATTGTGAAGTGAAAAGCAAATTAACATAAAACAAAATAAATAAAGAATAAAAATAAATGGAAAAGACTCTAGGAATATCAAATTTACCAATTCAAGCAACTATTTATCAACCATAGAAGTTTCAAGCAATCAAATTAAGTATATAGAAAATCATCCCTAATTTAGTTTCATATATTAAATCAAGCATCAACACATTTCTGATTATAATACTTGATTCAGTATATTAAGAGCCAACGCATTTTTTATCATAGCTCCTCTAATTGATAATCTTTCTCTAGTACTAATTTTTTTCTCTCGATACATCAATTAATACATGCATATGAGAGGTGGCTGATCACTAATATGAGAATAAAGTGCAGATTACTCAATTTAATGGAATTCTTGTTTTTCTAAACCTAACATGAAATACTCAAATGAATCCATTTCAATCTCTAGAATTAAAGATTTAGCTCATAACAAAATTAAAAACATTAATCATATTCATACCAATCATATCATTCATCTCAACATAAGGCTAAGCAACACAAATGAATTAAAGTAAAGGATAAGTTTAAAGGAAAAGAATTATTATTGCTTGAATACTCCTCCAATGTGAAGCTCAATTTCTTGACACTCCACCTTGCCTTGATCCGATTATAAACCTTTATCTTTAATTAGAAGAACAAAACAAAATACAAACGTAATGAAAAGACCTATCTATTTTGTAGAATGAAAGGAAATAATTGTGTCTTGGAGTCCTAAGGCGGCTAGGATTTAGAGCCCCACCGTCTCCTCACTTTTATGTGTTCTTGTCTATATTTTATCTAGAGTTTTGAATTCATAATCTCTCTTTTGATCCGAGATTAAGCCAAATCTTCTAAACTTACCATATCTTGCATTTGAATTCATTTAGCCACGCCTTTCAATTTGAATGACTTATTTTGATTTGCAACAAAGGTGCTACGACTAAGTTTTGAAAGGAATACGTGCATGGTACAAGAGTTTAGACCAACACGCCCATGGGGGTTGTTGCGAGGAAGGCCATGCCCATGCGGCTCATTACCATGCCCATGGTGGTTGCCAAATGGAAGGCTACGCCCATGGGGAAGGTGGCCACACTCACAGAGACTTTGAAAGGTTGCTCCACGCCCATGGGGACTCTGGCCGCGCCACTAGGCCGTGGTGTCTTATGTGTGAAATTCCCAATTTAAGCTTCATTCCTACACCCATGGTTTGTTACATATCATAGGAGAAGATTTAGGAAAAATAAGTCTTAATTGTAAGTAAGAGTAATTAGTAGTTAAAACCATATGCTGTGACTGAGTTGGAAGTAGTTGTAAATTAGGTATCTTCTAGTTATTAGGAGATAAGCATTTTGTTAGATTGTTATGCTGACTAGGCATAACAGTTAAGTAGTACAACTTAACTAGGAAGTTGTATATATAAACCAAGACCAGTCATTTTTGTTATTCATTTATGCATTCCTATTAATAAAAACTCTCTTCCTTTCCTTGATTCTCTCTCTTCCCTCGATTCTCTTCTCTTTTTTCCCTATTTTTTTTTTTATTCTCTTCTCTATTTCTTCTCAAATTCCTAATTCTCCTAACCCTAAATTTGTTAATCATAACAAAACCCTAACATTCGGTATCTGAGCAGCTACGTGAGGGTAATTCATTCTGGATTAACTTTCGATAGCTGTATATCATGACAAAATCAACAATAGTGAGCAGTGGAGGAGTAAGGATGGCAGAACTGGAAGAGCAATATTGATTCCTCCATGAAACAACTCTGAAGAACATGGCAGAGTTTAAGGAATTCAAAGAGGAAGTTAGAGAATTCAAGGAAGAAGTCAGATCCAACAACAACAAGAATAAAGAGATATTTGATGAATTGAGAGGGTTTATGATTAAACTAGCCCTAGAAAAAGGAAAAGAAACTGTGAACAATTGTGAATCTGGGGAGATAAGGCTAAATAGAAGTAATGTAATGGGGAAAGAGGGATCCTTCCAAACCCTCCTGGGGGCTGGATTGGCAGTACCAGCATAGCTGCAATTCAGGCTCATCCAGAAACTGTAGACATGAGAGTTGCAACTACTAATCTTGGAGGTAATTACTCTGAAAACAGAATTCTTTTTTTCCCTATAGTGAAATTGTTGAATTTTGAGGGGGAAGAGCCAGGAACTTGGCTCAAGAAATTTGTTAAGTACTTTAACATCTATCAAGTTCCTGACGAACAGAGAGTGGGATTAGCCAGTCTATACTTGATAGATAGGGCTGATTCTTGGTTTCAAAATTGGGTTAGAGGAGTTAGGTCTTGGGATGAGTTTGAAACAACATTATGTGAGAGATTTGGAGATGAAGACATGAATGATATTATAGAGGAGCTCATGAGATTGAGACAAGAGGGTACTGTGGAGGATTATTTGAACAAATTTGAGGATTTAAGAATTAGGTTAGAAATGTTTATGCCTGAATTGAGGGAAAATTTTTTGTATCCGGATTAATGGGGGATTTAAAGGATGAGATTAGATTAGTAGTGAGAATGATGAAGCCTTCAAACATCATGAAAGCCATAGAAATTGCTAGGCTGCATGAGAGAATTATATCCAAGAACCCTAAAACTCACCAAACCAATACTTGGATATAAAGATCCACCAATAATCAAAACAAAACCAATTTCTACCCTACTGCAAACACCACCAACATACCATTGTCAAACTTCCCTTACCCACGAAAACCACCAAATTCCACTATCATTTCCAAACCTGATACTTTCACTCAAAGACCACAAAACAGTAACAACATACTACTACAATTACACCAAAACTAACTGATTTTCCTTCAAAACCATTTCCTCCATTTCCACAGCTCAATAGGAACCTATCTAGATCCTGTTATAGGTGTGGAGACAAATACTTCCCTAGCCACCAATGTTAACCTAAGACAGTAGCAGCCTTGTCTGCTGAAGAAGATATAGAATCTCAGCCTGTTGGTGAATGGTGTGAGGATGAGGATAGAAGGATAGAAGGGGAGGTAGAAGAAGAAATGGAACTGTCAGTCCATGCTATTGAGGGTAGTCAAGGTGCTGAAACAATTAAGGTAGTCGGCAGGTATCAAAATAGGCAGTTAGTAATACTAATTGATAGTGGAAGCACCAATAGTTTTATAAATCAAAGAGTGGCTAAAGAATTTAAGCTGGCTTTAATAAGGGTGCCCGCAACTACTATTAAAGTTGCAGACGGGAGGAGTATAAGGGGTAATCATCAATGATGCCAGATTTTTAAATGGAAAATGCAAACTCAGGAATTTTCTTTCAATCTGAGGGTTCTGGAATTAGGGGGTTTTGACATGATTTTGGGAGTGGATTGGCTAAGGAGTTTTAATCCCATATTGTTTGATTTTGAGAATTCTACCATTTCATTCCAGTTGAATGAGAAACAAGTGACACTCGAGGGCATCTCACAAAAGGAGGTTTGGAAGAGCACCAACAAAATAATGAGAAGAAGGGGGCAAGACTTCCAATCTCCACTGTTATGTATCTGCAATATAGAGGTTTCCAATGACTTAAACAAACCTACTGCATTAACACCAATTAACCCTAATTCAGACCTAGAGCTCCTATTTGAGACTTACAAAGACTTGTTTTCACACCATACCACTACTACTGATGTATGGCCTAGTCCAAGCCCAAGTATTTCAACCCTTGCTTGCCCATTGAAGGAGCCCACCGAATCCACCAACATTGTGCCCTAAGTCACAAGGGCTTTTGAGCCCCAATCACACACTTTTGGGCTTAATTTAATCATGCAAGAAGAGGAAGCCCAAGTTCTTTCTTCATTAGACTATTCCAGCCCATATTGGAAGAGGTAGAGTTTGGGTTCTTTAATTTGGGCTTTTGGGA
>CANXYC012870531.1:0-23964 GCA_948193065.1 Aleurites moluccanus
GTATTAAAATATTTATATTTTAATTATGTTTGGTTGATGTTTTGTGTGTTTGAATTTATTAATATTTTCTAAATAAATTTTTTCATATTTTTAGCTATTATTTATGAATTTTATAAATATAAACAAATTTAATAATACAAAATTTAAACGGGGAACGGAGATCCCCGCGGAAATAGGGATGAGAACTAAATTATCCCCATATGTGAAACGGGGACGAGAATGAGAATTTTCAGCTAAAGTGGGGGTGGGGATGGGGATGGGGATGGTTCTTCCCGCCTCCGCCCCGCCCCATTGCTATCCCTATGCGAGATAGGCGAAGAGACTTTCTTCGCCTTATATCGGGACTGAATTCTTAGCTTTTGATGAATATATCCGTACCCCCATGTGAAACTTCCTTTGAATCTAAAACCTTTAACGAGCCTTAATTTTTCTAAGTGAAACTAGACGAAAAGTTATAATATGTTATTTTTAAACTGACCCTTGACCTAACTATTATTTCTCATCAATATCAAAGCCACAACCCTATAACATTCAATTTCAAATACATATCAGTTCAAGGTTAAGCTTTTAATTTCAATAACAAGATTTTCGAAGAAGGATTTTGAATATTTTTAGTAATTTTTTGTTTGAATCATCTAAAATCAATATTTTTGTTTTGATTGGGCCAAAAGAGCTGTAACACTACAGTGATAGGACCAAAAAAAAAAAAAGGGTAAAGTCAACCAAACCAAGCCAATATAATTGATAACAATAGAAAAATGAAAATCAAAAAGCCAATCGCAAAACGGAAGCAGCAGCAACTCCATTAATGACAAGCAAAATAAGCACCCTTTTGAACATATACGAGGCCAACCCAGTTGCCTCCACCAAAAACAACCCATCAACATGTAATATAGAAATTCACATTCTGTACAGATACCAAATAAAAATCCCATCAAACGAAGGGGTTTCAATTGTGATTGAAGATTTTGTGCTCCCAGAAATACTTGCTTCTTTCAGAGTTCCTATTGTCTCCCCTTTATCAATGTGGCGCGAGCTTTATTTAGAAGATGTCCTCAAAAACTTGAATCTTGATCCTTGTGTGCTTAATTCCATGATGCCCAAGTTTGCAGCGTCTGCTATTTCATTAGCCCAGCGTAATGGGAATAAAGGGTTCACGATGGTTGTTGAGTTAGGGATTTTGAAGGCTGAACAATTGAGTAAAGATGAAGTGCATAGGATTACTTGCGAGTTGATCAAGACGGAACCGAGTTCTAAAATTGCCTAGTTATCATCAAATAACCTTGCTTTGATTGGATATGGCTGTATCAATTTTTTCTTTTAGAAATTTTATCGAACACTTTGTCTGCGTGAACTTCAGTTAGCAAGATTTGACGAGCAATTGATCATCGACTGTGTAAAATGGACTTTTCCTAGCTCCAGCAGGAAAAGATTTATGTATTGCGAAAATTAACCGAGTTATTTGGCTGTTCTGGATTTTCTTCTCTGCCTTTTCTGTTTTTTGAAGTTTTTATTTTTCTTCGGTGTTCTGCAATCAAACAAAGTTTATTTCACACGTGAAACGACAATACTGGTTTCCATTAAACGACATAGGTCTTTATTTTTTGAACTTTATGTCGTTTAAATAAAACGGCATATCGGCATTTATTTTTATTTGAGCAAATTATTATTTTTAATCTAATTTCTGGATTTTGAGAAATATATAATTAAATTTTCATATTTTCGTGCCTTAAAATAATTTAATTATTTTATTTATTTATTTTATATTTTTCATTAAAAAAATTAAAAACAACATAAAATATATATATATTTTTTTGTCTCCAAACTACCCAAGCTCTCTCCTTCACATGGCAATTGCCTCTCCAAATTCTCTCTAGAGACAAACAGCCCCTGCCCCCATATTTCCGGGTTGAAGGGACTGATGTGTATTTTTACACAACAGTCCCTCATGTGTCTAATTTTAGATATTTAAAAATTTTTATAAAATTTTATAAAAATTATAATTAGATAATGTTTCATATAATGAATTCATTGATATATTTTTTATGCTAAACAAAAATCAAATGAATAAAAAAAAATGCATTATAAATTTTATATATTATATTTAACAGTCTAGATTTAATGTATTTATAATACATTTTTTTATCCATTTAATTTTTGTTTAGTATAAAAATACATCAATGAATTCATTATATGAAACATTATCTAATTATAATTTTTATAAAATTTTATAAAAATTTTAGTTATTTAAAATTAGACAAATAAGGGGTTGCTGTGTAAAAATACACAACAACCCCCCTCAATCTCATATTCCCATCTCTCTTTCTCGGATTGAGGGGGCTGATGTGCCAAAAACACATCAGCCCTTGCTTTATTGACTTTTTAGTACTCAAAAATTTTTTGTAAAATTTTTTAAAAATCGTAATATTATAATTTTTTTTATAATAAATTCAATGACATATTTTTTGTATAAAACAAAAATCAAATGAATTTAAAAACATATGTTAGAAATATATTAAATCTAGACCATTAAATTTTAACGATTTAGATTTAATACACTTATATTATATTTTTTGAATTCATTTAATTTTTTTTTACAAAAAAAATGTATTCGATATAAAAAATACTATAATATTATAATTTTTAAAAAATTTTATAAAATTTTTTAGAATACTAAAAAGCTAATAAAACAGAAATTGGTTGTTTTTGACACAACAAAAACTGATACGTTTTTGGAACATCGGCCCCTCATCCCCTCTTTCTCTGCCACCAAAATCAAATCGTCTAAGATTTTGAGAATTCATTACCTTACAATTTAAGACTTATTTATTTTTTTAATTCTTTATCCTTTTTTCCATTCAAACATGCCGATCATCGTCATCAATCAATTCAAAAATAAGAAATCTATTATCCATAATCCATGGCTACACCTCCAAGCAATAACCCTTCTTCTTTCTCTCTAATACAGAGCAGGCCAGCTAACCCAAGAAATTCAGGTTAGCCAAAAGAGTTAAGATTTCCTTTTCAATGTCATAGTGAGCAAATTGAATCTGAATGGAGAGAACATAATAGTCAAAATAGTAGCAATGGCTTTCGAAATTTCAGATTTGTCCAATTTCGAAATTTCAAAAATAGAGTAAAAACCACAAACACTGTGATGATCATAAAATTACAAATAACAAATTCACGATGATTATTAAATGATGACAACAAAGTGATGGATAAGTGGTTGGTGAGAGGTTGATGACGGTGGTTGTTTTGTTAGCATAGAGAAAAAGTTATTTGATCGGTAATATGTGATTGTTTGTTTTAAAAAATAAAAAATAATTTGGACAGATACTAAGTATGAAAAGGAGTCACAGAACGAAAACAACAAAAGAAAAATTATCAGACTTAAACCTTTGATTATTGCGAATTGAAGGTATGGCTTTAATCTTGCCACTCCTGCATCGTTGTGGTTATTTGAAGATGATGAGATGGGCTGTGGTTTTTAGTGGTATTTTAGTCATTTTAAATATAAAAAGTAAATTTTGACAAAAGGATTAAATGATACGATACATTGAAAATATAAAGATTTAATTATGTATTTTTTAAAATATATGATTTATTTTATTATTTATATCAAAATTTAGAAATTAATTTATAATTTATTATTTTTAAATTTTATTGAGATAAGATATAATTTTGATTCTGATATTTAGTTTTAAAAAAATATTAATTTTTAATATTTTTAAAAATATAATTTTAATCCTACTGTTATTAAAATTTATAATTTCGTTTCTCTCTCCGTTAGCTTCTATTTTCAGGGCCCACATGATTAAAAAATAATTAAAAAAATTATAATTTAATATTTGAAATTTTATTTAATTACAAAAAATAATTTTTTAAATTAAATATATAAAAAAATAAAATAAAATAATAATTAAATAAAAATTAATTATTTTATTTAAAAATTAAAATAAAATTAATTTTAATTAATATTAATTATTTTTATTTATTTTTTATATATTTTAATTTAAAATTAATTTAAAAAAATATTTTTTAGTCAAATATATAAAAATAAGAAAATAAATTAAATAATTAAATAAAATTAATTTAATTAATTTTATTTTAAATTAAAATATATAAAATAAATAAAAAAATTATGTATAAATATTATATATAAAATTATTCATATATATTTTTAAATATTCTAATTTTAATTAAATGAAAAAGTAAGAAAATATATAAGAAAAGAGAGAGAATATGATAATATTTTAAGCACGAGAGTATTTAAAAAAATAAACGTAATTAGTTCTTATATTTTAATTATGTTAATAAATTTAGTCATTGTTTCTATTTTTTATTTTTTATTAAATTTTAATAAAATAACTAAAAATATTTCGTATAAATAAAAAATAAAAGAAAAAATATATATTATTAATTATTTTAATTTTAATTAAATAAAAAAATAATTTTTAATTAAATATATAAAAATAATTTTTAAATATATAAAAATAAGAAAATAAATTAATAATTAATAAAAGTAATTTTATTTATTTTAATTTTAAAAAGTAAATAGTTAAATAAAAATTAATTATTTTAATTAAATAAAAAATAATTTTAATTAAAAACAATATTTATTTTTATTTAATTTAATTAAATAATTAATTTTTATTTAGTGATTAATTTATTTTTTTATATTTAATTTAAAAATTATTTTTTGTTATTTAAATAAAATTTTAAAAATTAAATTATAATTTATTAATTATTTTTTAGTTTATGTGAGATTTAAATTGAAGTTAACGGAAAGATTAAATAAAATTATAAATTTTAATAATGTTAGAGTTAATATTATATTTTAAAAAATATTAAAAGAAGGAAAGGATAGGTGAAATTACAGGTGTGATTTGTCTTGTCCTTGTTTATTTATTCAATAATCAATTACATTAATTAAATATATTTAAATATTAATTGAAAATTCGAACTATTTAGAAAAAAAAAAATTATTTAAAAAAAAATAAAAAATCTCACCAACCAACGGCAGGCTAAAAAATCCAATCACCAAACCACAAATCGAGCCAGAAAAAGCAGAGAACGGATCTGAGAAGACAAAGGAGAAAACTTTATTCTTTTTTATCACTGTAAGTTCATGCTTATTGTTTGGTTCTCGGAAAATCCTGGGACAAAAAAGTAAAAAAAAAATAATTTTGATTAATTATATAATGATTTTTTAGTTATTAAGTATGAAGTAGTGTGCTTTTCTTTTGTCCTTGAATAGGATCTATAATAACTCTTTATAATTTTGAAAAGTTATCAGTGGATGGCTTGGTTTTCTTTTAATTAATCTATCTCATACATGTCTTGTACTTGTCAAAATTTCATCCTTTTTTGTTTTAATTTTATACCCTTTGTGGTGGGCACATTCTCAAATGACTTATTATAAGGATTTGATTGTTCTCTTTTTGTCAATTTAGCTGTTGTTTTTTTTGTAATGGAGAATATACAACTGTGGTGAAATATAATGGTATTACAAATTTTAAGGTTTCATTTGTTATTTGTTGGCAACAGATTGTTTGATGGAAGGATTGATGCTTTCACGAATAAACCCCATTCATGCTACTTGTGGACAATTTCGCTCCCGTTTTGTTCCAGCATTTTCTCTGCACGTGAAAAAGAATTTCAATGGAGGTCGAATTTTGTTTATGAAAGATCTTCTATCTTTCAATTCAGTGACTGCTTCAATTCAACCTTTAGAAGCCTCCACATTAGGCCACTTCAAAAATACAGTGCCATCCAAAGGTTAGAATTAGTAATTTTAGGAATATATATATATATATATATCAAAATTGTGCAAAATTATCTTTAAATCCCACATAAGTTTCAGCTTTTACGTTAAGAGCTTTCCAGCTTTAAGTTTTAAGACTAATATATATATATATATATATATTCATCGATTGTTAATGAACAGAGGTTCTTGAGCTTTGGAGAAATGCTGATGCAGTATGCTTTGATGTGGATAGCACAGTTTGCTTAGATGAGGGTATTGATGAACTTGCAGAGTTTTGTGGAGCTGGAAAGGCTGTTGCAGAATGGACTGCTAAGTTGGTTGTCCTTATCATTTACTAAAATTTTAAAACAGCTTTGTTTCTCAATGTTATATCTGATCTTTAGTGTTGGATTTTTCCAGAGCAATGGGTGGTTCTGTTCCTTTTGAGGAGGCATTGGCGGCCAGACTATCTCTATTCAAGCCCTCTTTATCTCAGGTCAAAGAATTTCTTGATAAGAGGCCCCCAAAGTATGTAATTCGTTAATCATACTTTAATTTGTTTCTTCTTTTGGCTGTATGAATGTTTCAAGGTTGCTTAATTTTTAAAAATCCAATTTGTTTGGCATTTCATTTCAAGACAATAGTTGGTAGTGTCATGTGGAGAGTTTCATCATTCATCACCAACACCAAACCATATAGTTGTAGGACCTTTCCTTCTTTTGACTGTTCATTATTGGAGTATACTGTTCTGGAGGTTACAGAAACACAATTTACGCACATCAAATTCCGTAGAAACTTTTTGGGTATCTGATTCTGTTGATATATCCCATTTTAAGTCTTTTTTCCTTTGAGTGAATTGATGCCTCGCTTCAAGGAATAGTCTCTTCGTAAATCAAATTGTTCTTGTGTTGGATGGCATATGTCTAGCATTTAAGCTTAACTCAGCTAAGTCTAAATCCCAAAATAGTTGAGGAAGGCCACATAATTCATTTTCCTCCATTATTTCCTCTCTAGGTTGATTGTTCATGGGATGTTTAATGATCAAACTCCTTTTAACTTAAATTCAAGGCATTTCCATCAGCCCTTTTCCTTTTTGTCGTCTGATTTCAGCTCAAGCCATGTTCTTAATATTCTTATGTGGTTAAAATTTTAAAATTTTCCATCTCACTTTAATATGCTTAATATACACTGGAATTCATGAGAAGATATTGGGTAGTTTTCATTGCACATGGACCAAAAATTTTATCTTTTATTGACTAGTTTTTAAGTTATTTGGTAGTTCAAAGACTGTATAATTCTCATTCAATCTTGCCCAGTCAAGAATGAAGGAGGTTCATGACAAAATGTCTCACCCTAGGATACTTCGAATTCTTGTTGTCTGGCACATCCTACTTATGCCTATTAGACTTCCTGATAACAGCAAAGTTGTTCATGTTAGCAACTTTATTCGGATTAAATTGCTAAAAATCATACTAAAAAAGATGGTATGCATAATCTTGATGAGTTATGCAAAATTCAACTATTTTCTAAATTTGTTCTGTAAATTATTTAATTCAAATATTTTTTTTTGGCCTTCTGATGCAAAAGAAGGATTTATATTAAAACCACTCTTCTTTTGATTACTTCCACATAAAACCTTTTGCTGAGAACATGAATTTAACTTTAAATTTTGAAGTGTTTTGCTGTCTCTTTTTTCATTCGTGTAGGATTTCTCCTGGCATAGATGAGCTGGTGAAGAAGCTAAAGGCTAAAAATACCAGTGTTTATTTGATCTCAGGAGGCTTTCGTCAGATGATTAATGTATGCTACTGCATTAAAGTATTCATGTTTTTGCTCATTTCTTTCTTAGAATCATTCATCTGAATTTTAAATTTTCACTTTAAATTGTAAACTTTAGACTAAATTGTTATAGTAACTTCATGACACTATATGATAATCATATCAAACTATTGCGCGTAAAGTCTCAGTAACTAGATTCGTGCTAACGTTTCAGTAGATCCTTGCATAATATACAGGCAACATCCAATGATATAGTGGTCAAGGCATATGTCATGTATGCATGTGTTAATAATTAATAATTTTATCATGTATGCTTGTGTTAATAATTTTATCATGTACGCTCAATTCTTATATTGCTTCACCCTTTAAATACCAAAATACTATAATGTTTCAATTGACAATACTTTAAAAAACACTCAGAAGGCATATTTTGTGCATTAATTAAAGATTATCATCATCATCATCATTTGGATCTGGAACTCAAAATATTGCTTCTAGTTTAACGACTTTATAGTATGGGATAAATTAGATATCCTGTTAGTAGTCCAACCAACTTCTTTGCAGCCTGTTGCATCTATCCTCGGGATTCCACTTGAAAATATATTTGCCAACCAATTGCTCTTTGGAGATTCGGGGGAGTTTTTGGGGTTTGATGCAAATGAGCCTACTTCAAGGAGTGGAGGAAAAGCAACTGCAGTGCAGCAAATAAGGAAGGTTGGTCTGATAGCTAATCTATTTCATATATGGTTTCTTAGAGTACATCTAAAGCTCATTCTGATGATAAAACAGGTTCATGGATACAAGACTCTGGTTATGATTGGGGATGGTGCAACTGATCTTGAGGTATGTAATTTCATTTGAACTTCCAAATTGCTAAAACAAATCATAGTCAATGACAATGAAATGCCCTGAAGTTGCAGTTCCTTGTAACATTTCTGCATTAACTACTACAGTTAATTGGTCAAGAATTATAAAAAAAATGCTTTGCCAATTTGGCTTATAAAATGTTTGGTTGTTTAACAAAAAAAACGAGGGTATGTTAACTATTTTTTTTTTTTTGCATACTTCAACACATATATTCTTCTAATTTATGTTTTTCAACCATCAATCTATATTTAGGCTCGTAAACCAGGTGGTGCTGACTTGTTTATTTGCTATGCTGGTGTTCAACTTCGAAAGGCTGTGGCAACAAAAGCTGATTTGCTGGTTGCTAATTTTACAGATCTTATAAGTTCCTTGGAATAGGTTGTGATACAGATCTTTTTCTTCATAGTATAATAATTTGTTGGCCAAAGTACCTGTATTAAAATAAGGGTTCTCTATTTTTTTCTGTTTTTTGAGTTGCATTTTTTTTTTTTTGGTTTCTTATTACAGTGAATAGACAATAATTATTTGAGACAATCAATAAAAATTGGTATCTTTTCTAGGTTTTATTACAGATTTAATATGCCTTCACTGATCATAAGTATTTTGTGGTGAGAACTCTGTTGAATACAGAAGTAAGAGTATTGCAGTGAATTGATTTTTCTCAGTTTTCTCTGACAATGCTTTGTGTTCCATTGTGATGCATTATCCTGCATGTTTCTGAATAATATGCAGAAGCTATTATCATCCTTGATCAGTTGTTGGATTTGGTGTACAAGAACATGCCAAGAGATAACTATTCTATACTTCTGAAAAATTCATGTCTTCAAGTGGCGACAAGGCAGATTTTCAGGAGAATGAATAGAATAGTATAAGAAGTGTGCTCATTCTTAACTCAATTAAGTATTAATATTTTCTTAATTTTTGAACTGAAGTTAGCATTACTCTTACTGAATATAATTATATAAGGTTTACAATGTTATTTGATGTGAAATTCTTGTTTTATTCCTGTGACAGTGTTAACAAGCCAGCCTTTTTTTTTTATTGAATATTTACCACCTTGATGGTGGAATACAAGGCCCTGAGTTCCTTTCTGGAGTCTGGACTAGTTCAAATAGGATTAAATTTTTTATTTTTCATGTTATAAAACAAACACTCAAATTGTTCAGCTCATGATTAGTCTGGATTAGACTACTTTGTTAGCTAACCTTTCAATATATATATATGTCGTAGCTACAACTTTAGACCCACCACAGAAAAAGAAAAAAGGAAAAAATAAGAGGAAAATGTGCTTGATGTTTCTATGATTTGAATGTAATGTATAATGATATATATAATTAAGCAAAGATATAGACTAAGATGGGTACCTTATATTTCATTTATTACATTTAATTATGATTTGGATGTCATAATTAAGAAAATTGAAAGTAGCAATCAAGATTTGGTCCAATAATTAAACTTTCCACATGTGAAGCAACCCTAATTAAAATTTCTTTTCTTTTCTTTTCTTTTCTTTTCTTACCCAATAATCATGTGCCAGGGTTTGGTTGCCCTTTCTCTAAATTGTGGAATACTGGAATTGGCCCACCTATTCATTATTTGTGGGGTTTTATGGAATGAATTAGCAAGTAGCTCTTGTGTCCCTTCACACAATTTTGAGATATTTGATTGCTCTAGCCTACTAATCAGTGATACTTTAATTTTGGGCATGTCTTTTTATAATATTGTATCAAACACTTACTTACTATGATATAAAATGCACATATTATATGCAACATTTTAGTAAAATAAAATTATCAACGTATTATAAAATGTGTCTTGCATGCACGGATGGAGTTTGGTGGTGACTCGGATGGACCCGTGTCATTCCAATTAAAAAAAAAATTATTAATTTATATAAAAAAATTTATTTGATTTATCTAAATTTAATTTTTTATATAATTTTTTTTCTCGATTCACTTAAATTTAATTTTTTATATAAAAAATTTTTTGACTCACTCAAAATTAATTTTCTTATTTCACCCTCTTTGTATGATTATTATAAATGTGTCTTGTATATTTATTCATGTGTAATAAATTTTTAATTTCTTTTTCTTTTTATATGTAAATTTTTTACACACTCAAACATAGTGGAGAACTATATATATATACCTTATTTTCTTCCCAAAAAAAAAAAAATTATTATCTCATAAGACAATTAAATTTGTTCCAATGGCTAAAATGTTATTAACATAAAAATTTAAATATTGAATTATAAGAATAAAGCAGTGACAGAGGTAGCCCAGGCCTAATTTTTTTTTTTCTATTAATTTAGTGAAATTTTTTTTAGTCCACTTAAAAATTTAAAATTTTTGATTTGGCACATCTAAAATTTCTATTAATTTAGTATTTTGGCCAAAATCTAAATTTTTTAAAATCCAGTTATATTTACTTATTTATATTATAATTTTTTAATTAAATTTTTTACTTAAATTGAATTATATATTTACTTTATACATATATTAAAAAAATTTACTTTTCACCTCATTTAAAATTAATTTCCTATGACTTCGTCACTGGAATAAAGGTTGAAAGGGATGTTACTCTTTTATATAGTTTGCATCAAACCTAATTATTACTAACATTCACAAAAAATCATTTTTTTTTAGTTAATTACTCCACCAAATATATATACCACAAATTTCCATTTAAAGCATTTTCCAAATGTCCCCTAACTAATAATAAGAAAAATTCTAGAAAGGGAAAAAAAATAAAGAGGAAAAGGGGAAAATCATCATTCAAAGGAATGATGATAGAAAATTAAAATGTAATATAAGATCATGGCATTCAAAGGTTGGTGAATGAAGATGTTTGGTGAGGTGGATATTTCATAAGTCTAACTCTGCAACCAAACATTGTATGCTTCTTCTTGTTGAAGGGGCTATTATATCTAATGTCTCAATCTGTTGACTTCAAGGCCATGTTTCATCCACTAATTATACATGAGAAATGAAGAGAAATTAAATAAGAAAAATAAAGAGATAAAAAAAATTTTAATTTTTTTTTATATTATTTAAATTTCTTATTTACCTAAAAAATAAAATAAAAATTATCATTATAACCTTATAAAATAAGGATAATAAGAATAAAAAATAAATATCTTTACAATTTTTATTTTTTTATATCTTTTAACATTTAATTTCTCTTCATTTTTCTTCAAAATTAAGAGAATTTTTAATTTTTTTAAAACTTAAGAGAGGAAATATTCATTTCTTTTCTTTTCTCTTCCTTTTTAGTTAACAAAACAATAAAAATAATATTTATTTCCCTTATTTTCTTTTTTGTTTCTTTTTATTTCCATCAAAACAAATATAGCCCAAGTCTCTATCTCATTTTCTTCCTCATTTAAGAATTTACTTATCATTACATTTAAAAAAAAAATATTTTAATAAAAAAAAATTCAAATAAACGCTTTGGTAAAAAAAAATTAATCTTTTTTAAGAGGTTTTGAATCCATTTCTAAATTGAATAAATTAAGAGGTTTCGTCATGTATTTAATTCTTTTGAAAAAATTTAACATTATATTTTTAATATTTGACCCTTTTAATTATTTCAATGAAATATTTTTAATTTAATCTCTAAAAAATAAAATTCAAACTTTGTCACTACGCATACTTTTATATTGAGAGATAGTGAAGGGTGTAGATGCTTAGATCAATGGGCATATGGGGTGAAATGGGGATTTAAGACCTTTTAGAAGGATCAAAAATAAAAATTTTCATTATATTTTTAATTCATTTATTCTTTTTTATAAGATACTATAGTGCTTATGAAGGATTTTAGTTTTCACACAATTCATTAACATTAGTGGTCCTTTCTTTAATTAATTTTATTCAAGCGGTTTCTTACTTTCCTACTTAGGATACATGCCTTTCTAGAAAATGAAATGTCTTCCATAAATTAGCCCCACATAAATAATATTTTTCCTTCATTTTTTTTTAATTTACAAGATAATTCACACATTAAATAAAAAGTTTTTAGTGTTAAGAATGGTCATTGCAAAAAAAAAAAAAAAAAAAAGATTTTTTTTGTCCTCTAATAATTATATATAATGAACCCTTTTGTCTTTGTTTTAAATTGCAATAACTAAATAGCAACAATGGTTTGTTTAATGCTGATAACCCAAATAATATCTATTTCATTTTGGATTATATATTATTATTTTGAATAAAATTTTGATATTATATTTAATTTTTTTAATATATTTATATTTATTTTATTTATATGTCTTTCATTTATAAAAGTTGAAATTATTATTTTTTTATAAAAATTTATTTATTTCTCCAATATAAAAAAAAAAAATTTCGTTTGATTTTGAATAATCGAATTCATCAAATGATTTGATATTAATTTTAAATATAATATATTTTCTATCAATATGTCAATTATAATTATTGGACTGAATATTGTGGTTCTAATAATTTAACCAATAAAATTTATGAATAAAATTAATTTTATATTTATTTTAATTATAATTTTTTTAATTATTTTTTCGAGATATATTCTTTATCTTCGTTAATGAAAAGACTCATATATATATATATATATATATATATATATATATATATATAAAGAATGGTGATTGCAAATAAACATTGGATTTGGGTAGTTTCATGTCCAGATAGCGCCTAAACCTCTTACCAATTTAACGTAGTTATTAGAAAAAGGCTCCTAAAATTATTTAAAATAGAAATAAAAAAATTTATATAACCGAGTCTAATTAATTTTAATATTAAAAATAATTTGAATTGAATTAAGTTTAATAATCATTGAAAAAAAAAAAAATTGAACATACTTGATTTTATATAATTTTTTAACAAAATTATCAATTTTATTTATTAACTTAATTGAAAAATAAACATACATCAACAATACACATTGAAACATTATATCACAATAAATATATATTTCTTTAAATAGCATACTTAAAATTGATTCTTCTCCCAATGCTAAAAAAAACATACATTAATATTCAATTATGATATTGCTATACAAAGAAGCATTTCCATACTTATATTCTTTAAAAAAATTTAATTTATGTTAATATATTGGGTGTTTATATCCTAATATAAAATAGTCATAAATATTTATTTTTTTAAATACTTTTAATGTGTAAAAAAAGATTAACTAAAAAATATAATAAAGTGTTATAATAATAATAAGACAATTAATGTTAATAAATTATACAAAGCTGACCTATATTTTTTTTATTAATAATAATATCTGCCCTCATTTTTTTTTTAATAATCATAAAAAATATCAATAATAGTTTTGGCTGTCAAAAAATGTAAAGATAACATTACAATGTTTCTTATTCTTTGAGGAATCCAATCTACTAGTGCTAGAGAGATTCATTCAACAAAACCAACATCGTCTTCGAACGGTGGGTTGGCTAGGTTCTTGCTTCTCAAATATCAGAGACTATCAAAAGCCAAACTTTTATCTCTCCTTTTATTTTTTTCTTTTAATCTTCTTTTGGAAATCGAAGCAGAAAGCTACTTTTATCACAGCCTTCTATTTATATTCTTTTTGGCGATTCTGGTGAAATGGGTCTTTTCTATTGATGGGTTTTGTATTTCAGAAGCTGTTGTCTAATGGGTGTAGCTTGTTTTTGAATTTGATATCTTTTGGTCATGTGGGTTTTTCTGTGTTCTTCCTGTTTTTGTTGTTGGAGGAAGGAGCTTATCTTGAGAAATGCGGTTCACTCTGTGGAAGTAGTTCCTACTTCGGAACTCATTATTGGATTT
Source organism: Aleurites moluccanus (assembly GCA_948193065.1). NCBI lineage: Eukaryota > Viridiplantae > Streptophyta > Magnoliopsida > Malpighiales > Euphorbiaceae > Aleurites > Aleurites moluccanus. Next base: position 14,179 of record CANXYC012870531.1, read on the forward strand.
AAGAGTTCAGGGCTTTGAATGCTTTGGTTCAATGAAACCTTTTTGTCAATTGATGGAAATTATTGGCTTGGGGGTTTTTATGGTGAAAATTGGTATAAAGAGGAAAATTAGTGGTGTAGAATATAGATAGCATTGTTTATTTTCTGTGGGAGCAGAAATGGATTTGTGGGTTGTTGGAGCAGCTGCTGCTGCTGGATACATTGCTAAATATTGGCAAAACGTTTCTAGGGATAGGGATAGTTTATCAGATTCTGGACCTTCCAAATGTAGAAAACATGAAATCTCCGACTGTCCCTTCCCCCGATTGTCTCAGAAAAAGAAACAAGTGGAACATACTTCTTGTGGTGAGAGATTGTTAGACATATACCAGTTAGATGGTGCTTCAGAAGCAGAAGTTTCGACTAGTGGTTTTGTTGAAAAGCTTGGAAGTTTGGGAAATTATGAGCACAATATACTTTCCTTATCAAGCTTATCACCAGGATTCTCAGCAAATGAAAACCTAGAAGAAAATGGGAATGGAAAGGGACTGAGCGGTGATATGGGTGATTATAGTGTTGAAATGGATTCTTTTTATGATTCTACAAGGAAAATATGCTCTCTTAGAACTGAACATACATATGGTCAATTTATTAAACCTTTGAGTTCCCTAGAAAGTTGCCCAATGGCTCAGTTGTACAAGGAACACACAGAAATGGAAGAGTATGTATTTAGTGCCTTTCCCTCACCGTCTACGACTATGAGGCCGCTGCTTGTAACTGCTGGAAACCAAACAATTAACAGAGCAAATGGTGATTATTTCAGTGGTTTGATTGGTCCTGAGCATGGTAGGCTGTATAAGAAGGAAAATGTATGTGTGGTTCCTCCACTTCCAAAAATCAGTGCATTGGACGTCCCCAATAAGATAAAATCTAAGACACGAAAGGGGAAAATTGTGTTTCACCATTCCCATAAAGCAGGCAGTGGAAAGCACTTCCATTCCCAAAATGGTATTCTTCTTCCTCGATGATTTTCTATAATGCTGATTCAACAAGTGCTTGTTTGATGAAAAAATTTAATCCATTTATTGTCCTATTGTTCCTTATCCAGAATTTAACTTCCTGTAGCAACCATCTTTTCCATTAAGAAGAGATACAAATTTAATTTTACTACAGAGTTTGAGCACCTTCACCGTTTTTGCTTACTGCTTTTTATTTTTTATTTTATTATTTATTTATTTATTTTTTTGTGTGTGGGTCTTGGTTGTGTTATATATTAAAAATAAAGGAAATCTGAAGTTACATGTTTACTGCCATCAATATGGATGTTGTATATGCTTATGTTCCAGTTGGTTGCCACCGCTGAACCTATGGAAAATCTAATGATGTTATGATCACTTTATTATCAAAACAAAAAAAATACAGTCGGTTGAACTTCTGATAGTTGAGGAATTCCCAGAGTATCATGTCCATTTTTTATATTCACACTGATACTTTTCTTAATATATAATATTAGTTTCTGTCATTTTTCTTCTCCTTGCTATAGAAATTTAACAACTGGTGTCTAAAAATGATAAATCAAATGTAGAAATCTTTGGTTTATGTAAAAGTTGCATCCTACCTCTATTCGCAGAAAGATGAACGAATTTTAAAATTCTGATATTACTAAGTTGTTATTAGAGAAATATGTTTCCTTCTCTCATATGTATTTGCAACTTACCACTGTTTAGTGCAATATGGCTTTGCTGAAACCTCTTGCAGTAGACATATAGCATATTGCTAAATCTTTTCTCTATGTTATGGACCGTTCGGTACTGTTATGGTTATCACAATGAAGATCTTGTGTCTAATAAATGATTTGTTTATCAAATGATCTGCTATCTTGTAACTGTAACCCAATTCATGACCTAAAGCTTTTCCTCGCAACAGGATCACGTGATCAAATGATTTTATTCTGTCTGGGTGTTTGTGTTGGCATAATCTCTTCTCTCCTTACCAGTAGAAGAGAAGTAGACAAATTAGAGAACTTGTTGAAGCAATCTGAGAACTTGGTTCAAGATCTACAAGAGGAACTTGAGATGAAAGATTTTTTGACAGTGAAAGAGCTAGCTGACGAGAACTGTGAATTGCAGGGTACATGTGAGAACTCCTTGCTTTACAGGGCTCCAAATCCACTTCTTCCTCTACAGTTTGTGGATAATTCAACAAACAATGACGGCAAAGAATCACACTTTGAGAAGGCAGAGGAGACTTCAGAGGATATGAGCAAAATCGAAGCTGAGCTTGAAGCTGAACTTGAGAGGTTGGGGCTAAACATGAATACATCTAGTTTGGAGAGAATAGTATTTGACCTTGTTGAGGTAAAAACATGTTTATTTACTTTTTCATTCTTGACAACCAGAAAATTTAGTTTCATGCTGAAAGGCTGGGTTCATGAATGTTTTTTCTTTTGTATGATGTGAATTTTTTTTCATCTAAATTGATTTAGCATTATTCCTTGATGCTAGTAAGCCTCTAGTCCACTAACTTGGGAATGGATATTCAATCGGTTGATTCTCCAGTTGCTTACACACCTATCATTTAGGAATTGGCCACTTAGGTCTTTCTGATATTTTGGAGGAGACAATCGGAGAGTATACTGTAAAGAAGTGAAGGAATATCTATATCTTGCCAACCATTTTTCAGGAGAATTTTCTAGTAATTTCATCATTTCTGAATAGACTGGAGGCTGGAGCTGGTCAGAGTGGAAAATTTTGCTAACCTGTCATGCAGAGCAATACTCTAGACATCCTCCAATGTGTCAGAGGAATGGACTAGGCTTAGAATTGTTGTCTGATAGTTACTCAGAGATGCATTTTGAGAGTTATATGTAGAATTTGTTGAATAGGTATCTTCACTGGACAACATCAATGGATCTAACTTTAGAAGATTTCCTTAAGAAATGAGTTACTGTTATTTATTACTCCTGAGAAAAATCCTTTTCCCCCCATAATCATTTGCTCTCCCAATCAATCTTTTTTGTCAGAGAAGTTGGAAAATTAAATATTTGTTGCATAGGTTCCACAGTTTTCATATTCAGATGGTATAATAATCAAAGTCAATGTTTATGAAGGATTTGGATTTTATTTTTTAGTTTAAATTGTTTGAATTGGATTTAAAATGTTTGGAACAAAACCTCTTATATTATTTTATTTCAATATGTGTTTATTTAGTTTCTAGAATGTCCTGTTTCGTCATTCCTTTTCTGCATTATTTTTGCTTCTACATGTATGATGGGAAAATACTCGAAAAGTTGATTTTTTTTTTTTTACCATAATCAAAACTACAAACTGTTCTCACACTCTCTCAATTCTTGGGGGGAGGGCCTGCATGTTGAATCCATGGTCCCCACCTGGGACAACCCTGTTTTTAGTCTGCTGTACCAATGGAGGCAACTCCAATGGCATTATCCATGATTTATGATATTACTTTCATCTTATACAAGGTGGACTATTGTCAACAGAGCTTCCCCCTGATTCAGCCAAGTTAATTCTTTGAGAAATTTTAATAAGTTTATCCAATTAGGTCTTGCTCCCTTGTGTGCCTGAGTTTAAAGTTTTTCTCTTTAGCCTTGACCATTTAGTCTCTGGATTAGTCTGGTGACCGTTGGAGTTGCTGACACGTGACATATGACCATTTTCTTGTCGTCTGGCAGCATGTTGCACACTTTTGGCCTTTCATTTCCGTAAATTTGTCAGTGGCAACGCGGTTGAATGGCTATGACCATCATAGGTGTTAGTGACTTAACCTACATAATATTACATAGTAACCTCATCCTGTGCTGATATTTTATCTATATGTGGAGCACAACAAGAAGATAGTTTGCTTATATGGAGTTCTCCAGCTAATATGATTATTTCTCTTGTAACAGATGCCTCTGGGTTATGTTAATTAGAGTCATCTTTTTGATAGCTCCTGTTTTTGTGCCCTGTATTTTGTATTCCTTATAAAAAGGAAAAATGTCATCCTGTGCCTTCCTTTTTACAGAAGATTTTCACCAACAAAGTTACAAAGACTTCTAGAAAAGGATAAAAGTAAAGATTATTTCTTATAATATCTTTCTGTTGTTGCAGTGGAAGACAGTACTATTACTTATGTACTGTTATGATTGTTTCTCAAGGTTGATTATTTGCTTCTGCATTTTATTTACATGCTTCTAATAGAACTTAGAGTGTTATACAGCTGGACCCAGACTTTGCAGCAGACTTTGCTCAAGGTGAACTAAGGACAGACATTGTCAATGGGAGATCTGTTGTCCAACCTCAGTCTGATCAAGATGCAAGTGGGATGTCGACAACTCACACTGGAAATTATTCCGTTTCACCACGAGAACTGAGCCTGCGTTTGCATGAAGTTATTCAATCCAGACTTGAAGAGCGTGTGAAGAAGCTTGAGATGGCCCTTCAGAACAGTGAGAGGAAAGTGCAACTTATGGAATCTGAGCACAAGAATGTTCGGAGGAAATTGCCAAGAAATAAGCCAAGACATTCCCTGGGTGAAGAAAGTCCAATTGCCGAAGAAGATTTCAATTCCATGGCCCAGCCTCTAGTTATGAATTTATCGGGGGAAGCTCTAGATGCTTACAATGAAGCTTATGAAGAGCTAATGAAGATAGATGAGTCGGAAGAAGATGATTCGCCAACTGAGATTTATGAAAATAACTACCAAGGGGGCATTAATCAATTCAGTGAAAGCATTTTATGGGGTCAAAAAGGTGCAGCAGATGGCTCCTCGACTCATCTTTTTCACGGCAAGGAAAAACCATCTAGAGAATCTTACTTTAATCAGTTAAAGGCATCGATAGAGCATGTTCAAGGAATTCAGGAATTGCTTTATAATGGTGATAGTGAAGGTGAAAACAGAGATTGCAATGATGAGATGGAGAAGCAGTTGATAAAACAAATTGTGGAGAAAACAAGGAAAGGCTCTCCTGCAGTGCTCAATGCGAAGAGGGTATTGTTTTCCATGGATGAAAACGAATATTAAAATGATACAACAGGGTTTAGCAATATATAGATTCAAGTACATGATATTATTATTTTTTTTTTTCATATGGTTCTTTTCCCCTTTTCTTTTCTTTATTCATTCTTACCCCCTAGAAGCGTCCTTTAGATCCTTTAGTTTTCTACCATTAATTTGCTGATTCTCACCTGCATTGAAAAGCTGGGTCATGTCTACATGTAAAACTGTAAAATAGCTGTAGCCCGAGTCCGGTCCTTAATAGCAATGAATTTTTGTTTCTTCTCATGCCTCGCCATTTTTTTTCATTTCTCATTTATTCAAGTTCCAATGTTCTCTACTAATTTTTCTTTGGTAAATTAAAAAACTTTAAAAAGACAGTAGTATGATAAAATTTGAACAATGAGACTGATTTAATATTTGGTAAAATAGAAGAATTAAGTGTTGATATTGAATTTAACTGAATAATACAAGTAATGGAATTTCACCAGACATTCTGACCGTTAATCTGATAGAATTCCAGTAAGCCCTGAATTATTTGCTATTGGAAAGTTTCCTTGAGGATGTGAGTTTGATTACCATAAGATTCAAGTAGGTTTCTTTGTGGCTGTGATCGAGGTCAATACAGCAGATTGTGTCGTTGTACTGACATTACTGTAGCCTTTCATATAATAATATTGCCCATTGGTAATTTAGAATCCTGCCAGTGAATGGAAATATTCAAAATAATTGAAATATTGTCAAAGTAAAATAAAGCTACACAGGTGATTAGGAATCAGTTGATAGATGATGGGCAAAAGAGAGGCCAGTAAAAACAGTATCTGCAACTACAATTATTTCTAGCAAAAGGCCTTTGTTACTTGTAAATAACATCACTCTTAGAAGTTCACTTCACAGCACCAAATTGATAAATGAATTTTTTTTGAAACAGAGAGAAGGTAGGATAGGAACTAAAACGAAAATGCAGTCTAATTTAAATATGGAGTTGTATGCAAGTTCAACAATTTCCAACAGAGAAGGCATTCTGTCATGCTCTTTTGGCAAAGTCACCAGCATCATCATCATCATCCTTGAAATTTCCTTCCAGTGGTTCATCTTGATCATCATCTGCAGCTGAATCATCCAAGCTGTTGCCACCAAAGTTATCACTGCCACCACCACCACTAGCAACACCATAATTCCCAGCACCACTTTCATTAGTGTTTCCACCAGCAAAGCCAACATTTCCACTGGCAACATTGCCATCACCAGTACCATAATTCCAAGTGTCACTGCCACTGCCACTGCCATACACTCCAGTGCTACTACTGTCAAAAGTGTTTCGGCCAGGATAGCCAACATTTCCACCAGCATAGTCACCACCACCACTAGAGTTGTCACTTCCATAATTCCCACCTGAACTACCATAATTACCTCCGTAATTAGTGTTATAGCCTCCACCACCACCACTAGTGTTACTATCTCCATAATTCCCTCTAGGACCACCATAGTTACCTCCATAGTTACTGTTATAGCCCCCACCTGCGCCATAGCCTCCACCGCCTGCGCCATAGCCTCCACCGCCAAAGCTACCACGAGCTCTATCATTTGCATAATTCACCCTTACACGACGACCATGAAGATCCTGGGAAATGGAAGCATAATTAAAAAAAAAAAAAAGGGTGATCAAGAGCGAAGCTCCGAGTAGCTAATACTAGAACCTAGAGTTCACAACATCATACTTCCAACAGTGACATTACTACCGCTCACACAATATCAACCTGGATAAATAATTAGTCATAAAACAACTGACTGGTATACTTATTTAAATCATTTTCATTTTAAAAAAGTACCAATTATGGAACAGCTATATAAAGCACAACAAAATTTTAGGAGTCTCACTCTCTCTGTTGACAAAGTTCTATGAAAACAAATGCTAGTGGACTTCTAATGTGAGCCTAAACTAATGAATTCAAATGAAAGCATAGAAAGAGAAAGCCTGGCACTCATATAACTGCCAAAATAAACAGATGTTCATCTATCAAAATTGTTACGAGTTCAAGGCTGGAAAATCCTATGATTTACTCTACCCACTTTATCATTTTGAATGTTGGTGAAGGAAGAGCAACAGTGCAGTAAAGTTGAAGATAGCAGTGCTACTAGCAGAAGTGGTGGTTTTGCAGGCTAGAGAGATTGAAGAGAAGAAGGATGCATAAATGCATAATAGATTACCATAGATTTGTTAGTCTTAAAAGTAATGCAGATCTAATTTAGGTTGGAGACGTACATATAGTGGCATCAAAAACATGGCAGAGCCAGTACTACAATAATATAGCAAGTAACCAGAAGCAACAAGAAAGAACATCTGGATAGTGAAATGTATACCATGCTATAACTAGACAACCGGCATTTGCAAATCTAAAACAGAATCTCAGTAATAATTACCTTTATTTTCGAATTATTGACAAAATAAAAATCCTAGCGCGGAACAAGTGAGGGACAAGATAGAGGAAGGGCAGAAAAAGGAAATAGCAGTCCATACATATCATTATCATATCATATCACGCTTCTATCTTTTATTAGACAAATATGCATATCTAAATGTCTCAGAGACAATAAATTGTCAATCTCATTTCATTGAAATCTTCTACTCTTCTTCCTTTTTTCCTTAAATAAATTTCTCTCCCAATCTCTGGACTCACAGAGAGAACAGATAGAAGTCCTGGGGAAAAATTACAACTTAATATTTTTCCTTTGCTAACTCCCAATTCTCTTCTCTCAGCTTCTATCGACCAATAGCAGCACGTGCACACCCACACACAAACATATAGAAGGGAGAGAGCAAGGGAGAAAGAGCAACAGTACCTGTCCATCCAAGGCCTGGATAGCACTAGAGGCTTCCTCACTGGAGGTGTAAGTAATGAAACCAAATCCTCTAGACCTACCAGTTTCACGATCCAGAATGACTCTAGCTGCAATGAACATCAAGTCAATCAACACTTTTTACCCAAAAAGTTCAACTTTTTTCTTAATACGGAGCACAACTTCCACCCGAACTTTTGAAAAGAGAGAACACATTATACAGGAGAACCCATTAAAACATAGCTAGCAAATGCATTCACAAAAGATCATGCAGAAGAGAATACATCCACACAGACATCAGGACAAGACTAACCAATCTTCCCATGGAAAGGTTATGAAAATAATATGGTTAACTTAATTAATTACCTTCAATGACTTCGCCATATTTACTAAAAGCTTCTCTCAAACTAGTGTCATCTGTAGCATAAGAAATACCTGCAATAGCCAAAAAAAATTGATAAATACCAAAACCAACTAATAAACGGCTGGTTAACAATGATAACATACCCACACAGAGTTAGAACTGAGAAATACCTCCAACAAAGAGTTTTGAAGATGACATGCATCGTATAGCTTGATATATAGATGGCCTGGATGCAGAAAGTTCATTATTGATCTGCTTGCTAGCTGTCTGCCTTAATATATTCCCAACTTTACTAAGAAAAGCCATTGCAACAACCTAAATAAAAGAAATCCCAAACAAAAAAAAAATCGTAAAATAATAAGAATCAATGGAAATTTACAAGATCTAATTCCAGACCAAGCAATTTTCTTAGTTTATCAACTAAAAACACAGCCAAACACAAGAATAAAAATTATAAATTTCATTTTCCTCGACTTTCTCAGCATCCAAACAGAGCTAAAACAAATAACTCAACACTAACACAAAAGGCGAAATACAGAAAATGAACGAAGTAAAGACTTTCCGACACCGATCAGATATTAACTGAGTCAAACCCTAGAAAAAAAAAACAATCAGAACAGCAGATTGAACAGAAATTGAAAACAAAATCGGAAAAAAAATTATAAAGAAAAAAAAAAACAGAAACTAAATACCCAATTTTGATTTGAAATCGATACCTTAAGTTCTCTTTTTTGTTTCACTCGGATGAGAGCGTAGCTAAAACCCTATTCTTGTATGGGGTTTATGTAGGTGAGCTGAATGAGGGTTATATCCAGGGGACAACAAGAAATTGCCCGTTGGATTTCATATGGGATGTTTTTGGCCGTTGGATTTGAAACATGACGATGAGGATGAAGATTTTTGTAGTGAAGATAGGATTTTACATGTTTGCCCTTCATCAATGAATTAACAAAATCATATTAATACCTCATTTTATTAAATGACCATATTGCCCTTTTTTTATTAATTTATTTTCAATTAAAATTATTGGTTTTAAGGATTTATAAAATGTAATGAACTTTATACAAAAATATTTTAATTTATATGATTTTTTTTTCATAATTATAAACCAACAAAAAAAATTATTTAGAAATCTTAATTCCAATCCAATTATGCATAGATTTAAGGAATAGTGTATAATTTTGATCATACTATTTAGTTTTAGAAATATATTGACTCTTAATACTTTTTGAAATACAATTTTGATTCTAATATTATTAAAATTTATAATTTTTACTTTTGACCATTCATTTCTGTCTCTGATTCCATAAAAATTAAAAAATAATTGACAAATTATAATTTAGTCTCTATAATTTTATTTATTTATAAAAAATATTTTTTAAAATTAAATATATAAAAAATAAAATAAATTAATAATTAAATAAAAATTAATTATTTTATTTATTTAAAATTAAAAAAATATTATTTTTAATTTAAAATTACTTTTTATTAAATTAAAATAATTAATTTTTATTTAACTTTACTTTTCTAAAATTAAAATAAATAAAATTACTTTTTAATTATTTGATCTATTTTCTAATTTTATATATTTAAAAATATTTTTTATAC